>APFE031164211.1:255717-271625 GCA_000404065.3 Pinus taeda
ACTTCCCCATTCTCATTCAACTTGTTCTTGAAGATCCATTTTTTCCCTATGACATTCTTATCTTTTGGTCTAGGAACCAACTCCCAAGTGTTTTTCTTTTCGATCTGCTCAAGTTCTTCATCCATTGCCTTGACCCAGCTTTCATCTTTGCATGCCTCTTTTATGTTTTGTGGCTCAGTGGAGGAGAGCAATTCCAAATAGCTTGAGGCATCTGCAATTGTTCTTCTAGTTTGTACACCTACTTCCTTTTGCCCCAAAATCTGAGATTCAGGATGATTCTTCTGAACATACCTAGATGGAGTCTTCTCTTCAATCCTTATCTGTTCCTCTGGTGCCTCTTGAGGTTCATCTTCATAATCTATCTGATTTGGAGAGTAGTTTTCATCTTCTTCGATATCTTCATGATTTACTTCCTTAGGGATATATCCTTTTTCATCAATCACTACATCAATTTTGTCAACAATTATTCCGATTCTTTTGTTATAACACTTATATGCTTTGCTGTAGGGAGAATATCCAAGGAGAATTCCTTCATCTGCTCTGGGTTTGAGTTTGCCAAGCTGTTCATCATTATTCTTAATATAGCATTTGCTCCCAAAAATTTTGAAATGCTTTACCGAAGGAGTTTCACCATACCAAAGCTCATGTGGAGTTTGAGTGCTATTTACTCTGACATTAGTTTTGTTGAGAATAACTACCGAAGCATATGCAGCTTCACCCCAGAAGGTTGCGGGAGTTCCAGATTCATCAAGCATAGCATGGGCCATTTGTTGGATAGTTCTGTTCATTATTTCCGCCACCCCATTTGATGAGGAGTCCTAGCTATAGAAAATTCCCTTCTTATTCCATGCTGTTCATAGAAATCAAAAAATTCATTTGAGGTAAACTCCCCACCTCTGTCGGACCTGAGACACTTAATTTTGTATCCTGATTCATTTTCAGCCGAGGCTTTGAAAGATTTGAATTTTTCGAATGCTTCGTCTTTGTGTTTCAAAAGTCCTAACCAAACAAACCTGGAGAAATCGTCAATAAATAATATCAAGTATTATTCTCCTCGAGGCGACCTTTTCCTGAATGGACCACACACATCTGTATGCACTAGCTCCAGAGGCCTGCTAGCCGATCCTTCCTTCTCAGGGAAGTTAGTTCTGGTTTGCTTCCCAAACTGACATGATTTGCATATGGTATTGTCTAGTATTTTGATGTCTGGAAGACCACGAACTGCCTGATACTTACATGCTTTCCTTATTTGAGAAAATCTTAGATGCCCCAATCTTCGGTGCCATAACCAGTGTTCATCATTCTTGCTCAGATAACATTGTTGTTCTCCTTCTTCAAATATGTATAGATTGTTTGGAGTTCTTTTGCCTTTGATTATTGTTCTTCCTGTATCGAGATCACGAACCCTGCACCCATCTGATCAAAATATCACCTCGGTCCCATTATCACACATCTGACTGACACTTAATAAATTATGCTTCAAACCATCAACATACAGAACATTTCCAGCTTTGACATCCTCCTTCAAATGAGCAATGCCTTTTCCTTTTATGGCTGCTGGGGTATCATTTCCAAAAGAAACTTTCTTTCCCTTTTCTAAAGTAGTATATGATTCAAGTTTTTCTTTATCACCTGTCATATGCTTCGAACATCCGTTGTCGATGTACCATTGATTTTCTTGTCCTTCCACATATAAAGCTATCCCACATATTTCCGGTTGTGGTTCCCTCATTCTCCATGTTTTGGCACTTGGGGTATGTTCCTTCTGAGTTGTCTTCCAAAACCTGCTCCTACATTCAGAATCTTCATGACCAAAATTATTACAAATAGAGCATTCAATTTCACTTTCAAGGGAAGAAAAGTTGTTATAGGTCCTCTTTGTGATTGTCGGCATACTTCTTTGTTTTTGTGCTTCTCTAATCATGATTGTCTTATGGGCAACACATTGAGCTGCTTTGTGACCAAAGTTATGGCAAGAGAAACATTGGCCATTGAAGAAATTCTTGCGACTATCATCCAACCGATTATAGTTTCTACTTCCATCCATTCTTGAAGAAAATTGGGAAGATTTTACCTGTGGCTAATTGTAGCTTCTGTTTGTCCTTAAGGTAACATGCCCCCAATTTTCTTGATAGTCTTTGTTCGTTCTTGAAGAAGACTGTCCCTGATTTACCTGATGATTTCTATTAGGCCTTTGCTCACTCCTTCTTGCTGCATCAAGATAACTTTTAGAGGTGGAAGCTTCAGATGCTTCTCCATTATACCCCAGACCTGTTTTGATTAGAGGGGAATGCTGCACACTGATAATCTCATCCAGGGTTTCAGATCCTTTAACAAATTTAAGATTAAGGGCCTTTGTTTTCTCAATTTCTTTTCTAAGGCCAACAATTTCACATTCTAACTTCTTAAGAGATTTTTCCTTTTCATCAAGTTGAAATTGCAGAGTATCAATGATCATATTCTTTTCTTCTAAACATGTTTTGAGTCTAGTCATCTCTTCATAAAAGTCATCCACATCTATAGCATCCATGTAATCCTCATTTTCAAAGGCCATTAAGAGTTTATAGTGATTACCTCGTTCATATTCATCGCTATTTGATAGTCCATCACTATCTTCATGAGTGTAATAACTTTTCTTATTTGCATTCTGTTTCTTGTTCCATCTAACAGGTTCCTTCCCCTTGTCAATCTTATCCTTGTGAGAACATTTGGCAGCATAGTGACCTACTCTTCCACAAGCAAAGCATTTGAATGGTAACTTACCTTGGAATCATCCAGCACCCCGTTGAAAATTTTTGACAAAATTTGATTCTTCTTCTTCTTCTGATATGTGTCCAGACTCATAGTAGTCTCCTTTGCCAGAAGCCTTGAAGGCAGTTTCTCTCCTGTATGATGGTCCTCCTTTCCTCAATTCATAAGCAGTTATAATTCCATGCAGCTGTGACATTTTAAGGTTTTGAAGATTCTCCTTTTCTTCTATTGCAGAAACTTTAGATTCAAACCTAGGGGACAAAGATCTGAGAAATTTTTCAACCACAAAAACCTCTTTTACTTCTTCACCCAAATTTTTCATACAATTAACAATCTCATCTAGACGAAGAAAATAGTTAGCCACACTTTCATCATTGTACATTCTGAGATTTTCATACTGAATTCTGAGGGTTTGAAGTTTTGCTCGTTTTACCTGATCATCTCCTTCATAGCTAAGAACAATCTTGTCCCATATTTCCTTAGCAGATTTATACTGCATGACTTTGACAAATTTAGATTGTGATAGACATCCCAATAGAGTATTGACCGCCTTTGCATTCATTTCATATTTCTTCTTCTCAGCCGGATTTGTGGGAGTTGATGCTGGAAATGTATACCCTGTATCTATGATATCCCAAACTTCAGTACCCAAAGATTAGAGATAGGCAGTAACTCTTACCTTCCAGTATACAAAGTTTGTCCCATCAAAAACCGGTGGCTTGATTGATGCTTCCCTCTCGTAGTTGCTCATGATAAAAGATCTTCCTTCTAGCGATCAAGCTTCTTCAGAAGGACCTGCTTTGATACCAACTGTTGGAAATAATACTGAGAGGGGGGGTGAATCAGTATTATCAGGTCAAATATTCCTTTTCTAAAACCAAATTGTATACGCTACTTCAGTTAATTAAAACCGTGTATATATGCAACTATTCAGAAGGAAACCAACGTATACAAAGAAAACCTTTAATCCTGAAGATGATTGTTAATTTGAGATGCATAACCAGTAACCAGAGACAGTAAAATAGAGAAGAAAGATAATCACACACAAGAACACAAGATATAAGGTGGAAACCCAATGTGGGTGAAAACCACCTGCTGCAGTTCATCTCTATCTTTATTTAATTAGAAACTTCTGTTTACAATGTACTGGTGCAGTCCTTTACCAGTACACAGGCTGCAACCTGCAGAGAGCTACAACTCTCTCTCGTTTTTCAGCTTCTCTTGGAAGGGAGCAACAACCCCCTTTTAGCTCTTGTACTAGCCAAGATACTAGTACGTAGGTGTTGGCCTACAGAAGGCTACAACCTTCTCTTTCTTCTAGGGACCACGTTTCATAAATTTTCAAATTGGATCCATGAGCATCAATCAACCAATAAGAATTTCTCCACCAACCAATCACCTTTCACCAATTAGATCTAAATCAAGTAGATATCTCTCTGACAGCTGTACCCAAAACATAGTACCAGAAACCACACACCAAAACCGAACCCAGAACACAACAACAATGAACAGAAGCAACAAGATCACAGTTTAAAGCACATATGCTACTTTATCAGCCTGAAACATGCGTGCATACGCATCTGCGAATGAAACAACCCGCGTATACGTGTTATGACTTCTCTGGACCTGCGTGTATACGTGCCTTCGCTTTACTGAACCTACATACCGATCTATAAAGGATAATTCACTCTTTCAGATATTCAATGACTAATTAACCTAGATTATTAGACTTATAGATCAAGCAAGTGCCACATCTAGCAGATCAAAATGATTTAAGGATACTATCATTCAAGCTTAAAGATTATGACCCATGAATAGAACTTATCCTTCCTTTTGCGCTAAGGTTCCTCCTTCATTCAGATCCAGATCTGCATCACAACCCAATTACCAATATACCAAAACTTTATCAGATATTCAATAATAATGCAGATACTCATTTGCCACATGGTCTCCTTCCTCTTTTATACTCTTAGGCCTTCCTCAATACCATGGTCCAAAACCATAACATTTCAATACCATGAACCCAAAACTAGGGATCAACACATATGACGAGATGCCATGGTCCAAAACATAGGTTCAATTCCCAAGAACTAACTTCCATGGACCAAAAGTATGATTCCCAACATATACGCGCTTTTGTAATGACTAACCCACGTGTATACATGCATTTGTCTAGATGAACCTGCGTATATGTCTTTTTCTTATTTCTGAGTGCCTGAACTGAGATCTGTTACCAAAGAGAGTTGCCATCAAGGACAACACCTGTGCCATAGCTCCAAACCGGCGCCATAATGCCAACACTACAGGGATGTCACAAGACCCATCTCATTTCTTTCCTTCTTCGTCATTTAATCAACAACAAAATTCAGAATAGTGTGGGAAGCTTAATCACCTTTCTCGACTTGGCATTCCCAACTGTTTCCTATGTCACCTTGGCCAAATCAGTCCTTTCTAGGTAATGGCTGACCAAATTCTCCCTTTTCTACTCCTTTTACACAAAATAATCCATACCCATCCTAGTGGTCTGTCTCTACTTCAAAAAATTCAAACTGGTCTTCGAGTTGGAAGCGACCTTTAGGGATAAAATATTCACCTATGGGGACAAGTCCTCAACCTCAAGCTACATTATTAGCCCTATATCCATTACAGAAAAATCCTCAACTCCTTCTGCGTCCCCAAATACCAGCTCAACCAAATCCAAACCCTATTAATAGACTGGTTCAACTGATACAAATTGTTGAAAACTCAGACCTTGAGACCGAACAAAAAGAATGCAGTGAACTTAGGTTGAGGTCATGATGCATTATCACTCCTGAGGAAGACAAAGACCACCTACCAAATGAGTTAGAAACATCTCCTGTGACTACACCTTTGACTGTGACCGACACAAAAATAAAACAGGGAGAAGACACAATTGAATAGAAGGATCTTGAAAAACTCATACTTCTCCCCCCTTCGTTGAAAGATTAACAACACCTAAAAAATTATTTATCTAGATTTTGATCTCTTAGGGGAACTTAAAAATATATGCATTAAAATTCCTTTCCTCCAGGCCATCTAATATATTCCTATTTATGCTAAAATGATTAAAGAACTATGTGTGAAAAAACCCATGAGGAAAATAAAAGCTTCACCAATTATCCATGTCATAGGAACCTTGTCTAATTTACTTTTCGGAGGGAAAACACCGATAAAATATGAATATGTAGGGAATCCAAACAAACAGACTAGTTGCCTTGGGCGCAACCATTAACATCTTAATCGTGGAAACTTGTGAGACACTTGGTATCATAACTCTGGAACCAACCACCACCCTGCTAGAACTTGCTGATCATTCAGTGGTAACACGAGAGGCAACTTTACAGGACATTACAGTTTCCATTGATTCATGGGAGTACCTAGTGGATTTTCTAGTTATCAACCCAAAACATTGATTAGATGGGAACCCTTTAATTTTGGGCCAACCTTGCTTGGCAACAGCCAATGCTTACATAGGTTACCGTGCGGGCAGCATGACCATTGCTAAGGGGGATGTGGTAAATAATCTCATTTTATATCCTATTGCTAAACCAAGTCTGCTCATTGTGAAAATACATAAACAACCACCCAAATACCTGGAAGAAAGTATTCATTCACCACTTACAGTAGCAGAGGCACTTGAGTTCAAGAGTCAGACTGAAGACAATGTGATTAATAACTTTATTAATTAGCCAGCCACTGTGACTAATGTAAAATGTCAAATTTTAAAGCCAATTATTGACAATGAAGCCTTGTAAGACCCTTTGAAAGATACCGATGATCAGCATATCCCAACAATTACCATTCATAATAGAAAGCCTGTTGAAATTGAACCAAGCAAGATTTTAAATATCAATGATAGTTTGGACAATGGCCAACAACAAAAGCTCATTCAAGTTCTGAAAAAATATAAAGGGGATTTTGCTTAGGACTATCCAAATATGAAGGGAATAGACCCACAATTATGTAAAAATCATATCTACATCGAAAAGGATGCTCGTCCTATGCGACAACCTCAACAGAGACTAAATATGCACCTCAAAGATATTGTACAAGAAGAATTATAGAAGTTGGTAAATGTAAATTTTATTTATCCCATTTCAGATAGTAAGTGGGTCTCTCCACTAGTAGTTGTTCCCAAGAAAAATTGGAAGTGGCGCATCTGTGTGGATTATCAGGAATTGAACAAATACACGCAGAAAGATCACTTCCCTCTTCCATTTATTGATCAACTCCTTGATACACTGGCAGGAAAAAAATTCTTTTCCTTTCTTGATGGCTTCAGTGGCTATAATCAGATCCAAATTGCCCCTGAAAACCAAGTCAAAACCACCTTTACCTGCCCATGGATTACATTTTCTTACAAAGTATTATTGTTTGGTTTATGCAATTCTCTAACTACATTTCAGAGGGCCATAGTCAATATTTTTTCTCATATGATAAATGACGGACTTCAATTTTACATTGATGAATTACCCTGTATGGGGATGACTTTGACCAAGTGCTCTAGACATTAGAGAAGGTGTTGGAAAATGATGCATTGCCACCAAGTTGTGTTTAAGTAACATCAAGTGTCAGATGAGGATGACAGAAGGTGCAATCCTAGGAAACTATGTTTTTGTGGCTAGGAAACAGGTAGATCCAACAAGATACAGGTAATTCTCCTACTACCTACACCCTGTACTGAGACAGAGGTATGTAGCTTCCTCGGATATGCAGGTTCATAAAAAAAAATCACAAATTGTTGCACCTTTGTAAGCTTTAATAGGACATGTTGAATTTAAATGGTTTGAAAAATGTGACACCGCTTTTACAGATTTCAACGACACCAATATTGCGTGGACGCAGCTGGGAGCTACCCTTTCATATCTCTGTGGACACATCAGATGTAAGAATAGGTGATGTCCTTGGCTAGAAGAAGGAAAAAAAGCCTTATGCTATTTACTATATCAACAAAAATCTTACTACTACTGAACTTAATTATACAGTAACAGAAAAGGAATTTTTAGCTGTCATTTATGCCATAAATAAATTAAGACATTATATAACTAGCTATCAAGTTTTTCTGTATATTGATCATTCTGTCATTAGATACTTAGCTAAAAAACCAATTACAAATGGATGAGTGACTCGTTGGTTGTTACTTTTATAGGAGTTTGATATCACCATTAAAGACCATCCAGGGAAGGAAAACCCATTCACAGATTTTCAATCTCATGTTCCAAAGTAAATGATCCACTCGCAGTGGATGACTAGTTTTTAGACAAACATTTTTTTTCGATAGAAGTTAAAACGCCATGTTATGTAGATGTAGCAAATTATCTGGTGGTAGGAAAGCTGCCCAGACACTTGATAGAAATGGAAAGGAAATAGATCGTCCATCGCAGTGCCCAATTTTCTTGGATTGGTGGATACCTTTTTCTTACAGTGTCTGGTATGTACATACGTAGTTGCATTGGTGAAGATGAAATCTACGACATCTTGAAGGCCTGCCATGACGAGCCTTGCGGAGGACACTCTGCAGATTGAAGAACTAGGCACAAGGCACCACATATGGGCTATTATTGGCCCACCATTTTTAAATACGCTAAGAAATATGTCCAGGCTTGTGATAACTACCAGGGGATGGGTCGTCCTGGTCAATATGACGAAATACCGCTGCAGCCCCAATTGGTAATAGAACCTTTCGAACAATGGGAAGTGGATTTTGTTGCCCCATTTAATCCACCATCAAACCAAAAGGCCTATATGCTGGTTGCTATAGACTATGTAACAAAGTTGGTAGAAATAGTATCTTTACGAAGAGCTACAGAAGAAGTCGTAATTAATTTCCTTTTCGAGTTATTTGTGCAGTATGGTTTACCTAGGGAAATGATAATAGATGGAGGAGGGAAATTTGTAGGACATAATATTATAGCCACTCTATGGAATCACCACATCACTCATAGAGTCACTTCCCTGTATCACCCATAGGTGGATGGGCAAGTTGAAAGCACTAATAATGTCATCGAGGCAATTTTGACCAAGACAATTTCGACACATCGGTGGGACTAGGATGTTAGATTGCTAGAGGCCTTGTGGGCCTATCAAACAAATTGGTGAAATACTATTGGATATTCTTCGTACCAACTTGTATTTGGCAAAGAATGTATCTTTCCTATTGAAATTGAAAAAAAGACTCTCAAAACAACCCAGGAAGTGGGACTGGATCTGACGGAGGCCTAAACTAAATGACCTCAATAAATAAATTAATTGGATTAATCTCAACTACTTTCTCTTCAATGCACCATAACTATTCAACAGCAAAGGGCTAAGTTGCATGACAATCTTATTAGAAGGAATACATTTTAGAAAGCAGACTAGGTGCTCCTCTATAATTCTAGATTTCAAGACTTTTCGAGTAAGTTACAGGTAAGGTGGATTTTCCCATATGAAATTCAAGAGGTGCACAACAATGACACTCTCACTCTAACCACCATTGATGAGTCTGGCCATTCATTCTGGGTGAATGGACATCGGGTACGTATTTATCATAAATCACTCAACAAAGAGTCTTTTTTACAACACGTATGCAATGATCCCACTATGAAAATTTTAGCTGCAGGGAGTAATGACCCGATGGCTTTACTTTCATGAGAACTTATCTCTCTTCAGCAGTAAATAATGTATATATTTTTTCCTACAGTTTGTAATTTATTTTAGATAACCATCACTTTGTAAATATGGGGATTTCTCTTGTTTTTTGGTGTGTTTATAATTGTTGTTCAGTCAATAGAATAATTGTTGTTCAGTGAATTGAACAACTATGATTTCTTTTTGGTGTGTCTATGATTGTCATTCAATCAATTGAGCAACAGCTATTTGAAAGAATGAACAACTCTAATTTCTTTTTGGTGTGTCAATGATTGTTGTTCAATCAATTGAACAACTGTTGTTCAGTCAATTGAAAAATTTATGTTCGAAAGAATGAATAGCTCCGATTTATTTTTGGTATGTTTGTTGTTCAATCAATTAAACACCTCCTATTCAGTAAATTAAACAACTGTTGTTTGAAAGAATGAACATCTCTGATTTCTTTTTGGTGTGTTTGGTGTTCAATCAATTGAACAGTTGTTGTTCAGTCAATTGAACAACTACTATTTGGTAGAACGAACAACTTTGATTTCTTTCTCTTGTGATCAACAGTTGTTCAATTTTAATCAAGCAACCATTTTTTCTCTCCCATGCTTTCCTATCAAAACCATATTTTTGGATTGGGTATTTATATGATAGATAAAGGAAAAACATTAATTTTAATACCAATAAGAGTTGTAAAACCTTTTATGGTTATCTTTATTCTGAAACTGACCTAGTTCTTCTATATAATGACTGGCTGGATATCTTATCTTTGGACATATCATAAAATGATTCACTATCTTAATACCATGTTGGTTTATCTTTCACACTTTCAATTGATAATTCTTTTTGCTGCGATGATATAGGGATAAAAACATAACTTTCGTTGGAATTTTTTTTACTTCTCACACCATCCCTAACTCTTAAGGAGTAAATGATCCTCCCTCCCTCTACAATAAAAATATGGAAATATGAAAATACAATGAAAATCTTCTTAAAGAGGATAGGAGGTGTCATTACAACCCAACCTACCATGATCATAAGGATGTAACAAGTGACATTCCATTCTAGCCACCACACCAAGATAATGACCTTCTAGATAGCAAAGTTGTCAGAAGGACAAGAGGTCTCATCACGAGCCGACGTGATCACCTTTTTATATCCCAGTGAATGGTACTATGATTATCTGGTTACCATGCCATCATAGTGGTCTCTTTATAGCAATAAAGAAAAAAAATGTCTAAATACTAAATGGAGGATTTTGCTCATTTTTTGCTTAAAAAGAAACCTTGTCAAGGGTATGAACACCTACTAGCAGCAATGGCTCTACTTGTGGTATTGAAGTTCTATGTTACATTGCAAAATATTCTTTATCCCATTATTTCCTATTGATTCATTTCTAAAGGTGAATTTACCATTTGAACAACATTTATAACTATATTAACCAATATGCATGGTAAACTATACTTTTATATGAATTATATCAATATTTTCCGATCAATTAATACTAGCATTCATCATCATCTATCATTGATCATGCTTTCGTCATATTTTTCCACCTAAGGAAATATCTCTTCGCATAATGATCATTTCTCTATTTTATTCGTTTTGCAGTCGTTTCCCATCTTTGTGACCTGTACTACTTTAACTGTTTTTGCTGCATTTACACTGCTATGAGTACTATCCTACCACATTTATGAATCCCCAACATCCTTTCCCTTTTCCCCATGATTTATGGTCATTGACACCCTTTTTTGATTAGAGAGGGGAAGGTATGCATTATAGATAGCATGCGTACTAATTATCAAGATACGCAAAAATTGTTGATGTGACAAATAACATAATTTCTTTTTAATAACAACTCTAAAACAACGTCATTGCTCTTTTAATAAAAAATTTAAATATTTGAATATAGTTTATTGTGTTGTTCCAAACTGCAAAAGATTGTGAGAAAGCGCATACAAAAGTGCGATTTGGGCTATTGAGACACAACCACCATGGGAGGAAAAGCTATCCGTAGTGAAGCTACAGTACTACAGGTAACAAAACAGGCTCATAAAATTCTTAAGTGCACCAAATGGCTGTAGTACCTAGCCAAATTAGAAGGATTCCATAATGAAATAACACTTGAATTCTTACAAAATCTATAGGATGGACGCAGGACGGTGAAAGGAAAAAATATAATAGTTTATGAAGTAGTTATAGCTGAAGTCTCTAGACTTCTAGTAGAAGGCACAAAATAGACTGATAAGCATGTTCTCCTGCATGACACAGTTGCAGTATTCCAAGCCCCAGATGAACCATTAGTACACAAAGTCAAAGGGATTCACCCCAAATCCTTAAAGGAACCATGGTAGGAATTGACGACGACTCTTTAGAGGTACATCACTTATGATGGATGTCAAGATGTGATGAAACCTCGACAACTCAAATTGTTAGCCATTCTTAAGTAGAAAATTACAGTTAAGTTGCTATTATTTTTGAATTTCTTATTGCATGACATTGCTAGTCTGGTTAGGAAGGCTAAAGATCCACATTATTTCATTCACCATCATGGTTTGATTAAGTTAATTATTATTCATGGACTGGCCCATCAGAAATTAACTTGGGATAACCTTGTAAATCCTACCTTAACCCCACTAGAAGGAAATCTAGATGCATAAATAGGGATAAATGATAGAAACAATGATAGCATAGATACTAAACAACAAAGAGTAAAGGTAACAGGTCCAAAAAGGGCAAGAAAAATAAGGAATCCTTCTTTGGCCTCTAGGCCAATGAAACATAGGTGTTCTAGAAGTGCACATTAGTGCACCCCATTTCCAACAAAGGAATTAGGGTCATCTCATATGCCCTCTTTAAACCCACAATATGATTTTTGGTAGGAATATGAGGAAGAAATGGCTCCAGTATTGGAGAATATGGGTACATATTGTGAAGAAAGGGATCCATCTGGAAACTCTATAGGAAAAATTCATTCCCTTAACTAGTCCACCTCTGTCGGTAGTTTTGGCCATATTGAACTTTGCCATTTACTGATAATTTGGAGGATCAGAGGGAATTAGTTCCCTCTATGAATGAGTCCCCTGAGGAGGAAGGACATTCAGAAGAAACCCTGGAGGATGAAAATCAACCAGGAGATATTGCTCTATTGGAGTCCCCTAAGAAGGAAGCCTATGCAGAAGAAACCCTAAAGGATGAAAATCAACCAGGTGATATCGTTCCATTGGAGTCCGCTGAGAAATGAGCCCATGCAGAAGAAACCATTGAGGACAAGGATCAATCAGGAGATACTGTTCCATTTGAGTCCACTGAGAAAGAAGCCCATGTATAATAAGACCTCAAGGGAAAGAATCAATCAAGAGATATTGTTCCATTGTAATCCCTTGAGAAGGAAGCCCGTGTAGAAGAAGGCCTTGAAGAAAAAGAATCAATCAGGAGATATTGTTCCATTGGAACATAACCCTGATATTGGCACAACTCCTCATAAACCTCAAATAAACACAAAAGTGCCATCTCCAATTGGAAACCCCATGAAGAAGAAATCATATAAGGCCAAATTAAGGCAATTAATTGAGAAATCTAGGAAACAGAAGAAAAAATCAAACAATTGGGAGAGTGGTTAAAAGAAGCAGATAAGGCTTAGAAACCGAAAGTATAATTAGAAACTATTGGTAGCCAAATAGAACAATGCTCTTTGGAGGATATTGAGACTCAGACTGAAAGTCCTTGTGTTTCTTCAATGGGGACGCAAATAGAATAATGTCCTTTGGCGAATATTGAGACTCGGACTGAAAGTCCTTTTGTTTGTTCAATGGATACCCACACAGAATTTCTTACCATAGATGTTGTTGTTCAAACCAAATTTGAGGAGAATGCCAATTTTGAGAAGAAATTCAATGAAATTATTGCAATAGAAGATGAGACTTTTTCCAAATTCAAAGATGAGCACAAGAAATTAGAGAAAGCACAAGTCCGACTTAAGAAGGCCATGGAAGAAATTGAAACTATTTGCTCTGTTTACTCTGATGCTTTATCTTATCGGTCACCTACCACCAATTATGCATTATTCTTGTTGGAAAGGTACATATTGCTGAAATTTAAAGCTGTCAGGGCTGGTAAGCTAGCAGAATTCAAGACCACTTTAGAGTTCTTCCAATGTTTTAAGGAACAAAATGAAAAAGTACATTTCCTTCTATGCGAATTATACCTGCACAATATTTTCTTGGAAGATGAACTCTATAGTAATCCTAGCCCCTTCATTGGGGACATTCAATTTAAAGATTTCATTTCTTTTTCTACCAGTCAGGTTAAATGGGCTAAAGCCTATAAAATTTTTCAGAAGAGGGAACATGGTATAGATTTATGGGTTAGAGGAGAACCAAAAAAACCCTTACATATTTTTGTCCAACATAAAAGGTTCATGCAACAAGAGGGAGTCATGGCTAAATTGGGACCACTCCATACATATATTATACAGGCAGGAAGAGAATATTTGCAGGACATTAAGGAGGAAGCTTTGTTGGAAGCAAGGAAAAGATGGGAAGCTTCCACTAACAATGTAAAAAACTAGGAGCCATTTGGGTATATAAACTTTAAAGTTATTGCTGCTCACCTAAACATGTACAACAATATGGTCCTAGGCATGGGTCCTACCTGGATGGGATGTTGTTACAGATGTTTTATTATTTGGTACCCCCTTGAAGGGTATTATTGTGATTATTTTTCCATATTACCATATAAACCAGGCTTTTGCAATACTCAAACAAAAAAATGGTTTTAGGCTATATAAACAAGAAGTTTATCCTGTGTATTCTTTGACACAACTGCACCTCAGCCATCTTATTGCATGAGGACATGAAAAAGGGTAAGTAGGGGAGTATGTTGGGCCATGGAAAAGGTATGTTTTATCCTCATATTAGCTTAATTAATCATTCATATTTATATGTCTCTCTTCATTTTAGAAAATAATTTAGAAGAAACGAATGTAGAAGCCGAATAAAAGCAATCATTCCTTAACAAATTATGTAATTTTGGGCATGAAAGCTAACTTTTGGTATTTTTATATACATGAATATGAACTAAATGATTGTTGTTCAAACGATGGAACAACAACAACAAAGAAAAGAAAAATGAAAATGTTTCGCTCATGAAGGCTAGCGGAAGACAAGGGGAATCAAGTTTATTTTGTAATAAAATATAACTGTTGGTTGCGAAATCCTCAGGATCTCCTGATCCTGAGGATTCACTCCTATCCATTTATCTCTCATATCTTATATAAATCTGAAAGGCAAAATATAATAGTTTAGCTAGGAATTGGGAGATTATAACTTTCATTTTGACATAGAGTATTCTCACTATGGTGATGTTGTATCTTATTATTGAATTTAATGAGAAAGACCATGTTTCACTTAATCACATTCAGGGTGTCTTTTGACAATGACTTCCTCAGACTCTCAACCCAGTCTCTAGGGGATTTACTACTTTGTTTGTGTGTGCCATACTTATTTCCTCTTACTCTTGCAATTATTTAATACTGTTATTTCATGAAACTAGAATTATTTTGATTATGTGAATATTGATCTTTATGATTTACCTTTACTGTTCAAAGTAGATTCTAGTTCTTGTTATGTTTATATCTCTATGTTAGTCTTTGATGAATTTATTAGATTAGTTTAAGTATTTCATTGTCGTTCCTTCTGAGTATCGTTATCAGAGATCTTGAGTTCACAATTGATTGCTTTTAGTTAAAAGCTTGAATAATAGTTTTTTGTTTACTTGTTGTAGTTTTCCTTCTTGTTGAATGAATTATTGTTGATACTAGTTAGTATATCTACTAAGAGTGATTCCTTTAGCATACTTTCATTCAAATTTAGTTTTTCTCACAATAGATTAAAATAGATGAAAATGCTTTAAAGTTTGCCTTCAGATTTTTTTTGGATTGAACTTCAAGAATTAGATATCAATTATTGCAACAATTCCAAATCTTTTCATTCTGAATTAGCCTCTGAATTCACTTGCATAAACAATGCTAAACACTCTTGAAATAAATAGACTTACCCTAGTTTGATAACTAATGTACGTATTAAGGTTGCTTTTAATAGTAATCTTAGTGCACCAACATACATGCACCTAATGATATATTGATCTCAAATCAACCTTGTTACACAAAAATATCGTCACCTTGATTATTTGCTGTCGGTATGGGTCTATCACCACCTATATCAGCTTCCTAAGCAAGTCTCAGAACTCATCTCTTCAAAACAAGCTTTGGAAATGAGAGAAAGACATCAAAAAAGCAATGTAACTCTGGTTCCACACTTTCTCTCACTTTTGCCTGTGGGCCCGCACCTTTTGTTCAGAGTATTTGCGTACTTATACACTCTGTATGTAAAGGGGAGGGTGCGTACCCCTGTGAAAGTCAAAAGGCGCAATTTTTATCTTAAAAAACTCACTTTGGGTTAATTCTAGATGTTTCTAGAAGGAATTTTGACGTGGATTATTCGCTCCAAAGTGGTTCATGC
>APFE031164213.1:0-22290 GCA_000404065.3 Pinus taeda
TACAACAAAGCCAGCCACTACAGCACCACCAACAGAGCAGGCCGAGAGCCTAGATATGCAGAAGCTAAGGCAGGAAATTCAAGTGCTGGAAGCTCAAATGACAGAGCTAAACAAAGCCAAGGAAAGCTTAGCAAAAATAGAGGAGAAATATGATAAGTCTAAGCAGAACGTGGCTGAGAAAGAGAGGGAAGTAAAGACCCTGAGAAAGACTATTGCAGAGCTGGAAAAGCAGCTCAGTTTTGACAAAGTAACAGCAGAAACCAAGCAGGTGATATGGACTGCCATTGGACAAGCAATCACTAACCAGTGGGAGTACATTGATGCTATTTATGAGCAGATTGGACTTATTGGCAAGGCAAAGAAGGAGCTATACAGAGCAAGAAATGACTTAGGCAATATGGCAGACCTTGCCCCAAAGATGATAGAAATTTTGAATTATAGGAATAGTTCTCAGCTAATCCAAATGGGAATTGCTAACAGAACTGAAACCATTTCCATAATCAAGAGAACTACAACAATGAGGAACCTAATTCAGACACTGGACAGAAGGGTGCATGATATGCAAGCAGATATATCTAAGTTCCAGAATAGGTTCACAGCCCTCCAGGACAAAGGGCTTCCAAGCTTGGAGGAGTCAGGAAAGCTTCTCTCTTATGAGAAGTACATTAAAAGACTAAGTACTTTCTCAGCCATGCAGATTGCTGAGGCTTCGGGGTCATCTACAGCAGGCCCATTAACAGGACAAGTTCTTTTTAATAAGTTAGATAATTTGTTTTTTATTAAAAATGAGGTAGCACATTTATTTGATAAGCCTCCTGACTTTTATAAGTATACAGAAGCTGATGAAACAATAGGGTCAATTTTGAAACACCAGCTTCCCCATCCAGACACGTGGCAAGACTTGGTAAAGTTACTTTTGAACCAAGGCTAAGAAAGAAAAAACTTTATGCCAGCAATACAGTCTATATTGCACCTACAGGGGGACAAAGCTTTCACAGCAAGCATGAAGACACTGAGCCAACTCAGCACAGATACTCGGCATCAACAGCAACAACAGCAGGTACAGATGGCAGAGTCAAGAAAGATACAGAAAAATCAGAAGTAACAAAGCACTTCAATGCTTAATTTATGAAAAAGCCGCCCAATCAACTCCGCAGCACTCAAAAGTCAAAAAGTTATCATATCAGGAGTTAATAGCTTTAAAAGAAACATTTACACTTGCAATAACTTCTCATCGACTTTCTCTGAACAAGTGTAAGAGATTTTTCCTCTCAGATGACTCCATTCCTGAGATATTTTGTATCTAAAACTCTATATATAGACCCTCGCGTTTGTTTAGAGGGGTTGGACTCCGGATGTAAGATTTCTTCTGATATCTTCTCTGTATTTCTGATATTGTAAATTTTTCAGACAGTTTAATACAAAGGCAGTGGGACTTCTACAATGATGTGTTGACTCTTGGTTTCTCGATGGTGTGTGGCTCAAAGTTACAGGATTCTTGATCATTACATGGCTCAATAAGTTTTCTCATGGCTCCCAATGTTGTATATGTTTCCTTTTACTCCATATGTTTCTCATATTTCCTGTTTTTCATGTCTCCTGTATGTCTGGAACTCTAGATAGTAAAGAAAAAGGATAGCCTCAGGATTTAGTCATTGACTACCCTGAGCTCAATCTGAACCGTCTTATATGTTTTCTTCTGTTAAGGTGTTTAAAGTGTAATTCTTAAATGCTACCTTTAAGCCATATCCTTACTGTGCATGGTTGTTTTAAGAATTCAAGTGATTGCTCTTAGATAACATGCCTCTTTCACAAACATACAGCCTAAGTAACGAAATCTTAATTGCTCATTACTAGTTGTATTCACCTCATCCTCAATATTCACAGTTTGTTTCATGATTTGTACGCAGGCCCTGTAGCTCTCTTCCTCACCAAAAATCAAGATTTCAACAGAAAACAGTCCCAGACCCCATTGCCCAATGGATTAATCTCCCCTGCTGATATACTTTAAAGAAAGCAGAAGCATCCTCCCAACCAAATACACAAAAACAACCAAAAAACTCACCTCACAACTAGCCTAAAACCCTTACTGAAAGCAGTAACAAACCTTACAGAGAGAGCCCTCTCTGACTGCAGCTGGGCTAGAAGCTGCAGCCCAAAGATTGGTTAGTGGTTACCCCGGCCGTATTCTCTTAGGAGTCAAAGAGAACAACCTGGGTGTTAACATCATGCACTCAAAGGAAGAGGAAAAGTATAATAAAAGCTTGAGTGCAAAGCACATTAGGGAAGGGGGAAGGATGAAGGCTTCAACATTCATGACTACGCAATGCACCCTAAGGGAGAGAAGGCCTGAAAGACATCTTAATTTTCTTCAAAAAAGGATTACTATTGATTTGGAATGTGATTTTCCTTCTAGGATAGTGTATTTTGACCCAACAGTGGGTGCTTGACCATTTGGAATGCAAATTTCATTGAGGGAATCCATAGGAAGGAAGCCACTTTTCCTAGGATAGTTTTCACTACACTAGGAGGATAGGAGGGTCTTGCATTGCATGTTTTTCCTCTGCAAAAGGGTGGAATAGGGTCATGTTGTTATCTAGGAGTGATTTATGTGTCATTCAAGAAATATTTTACCAAAAATCAGTGTAGTGAGTCGATATAAGCAAGAAAGGGTAGGTGACTACCCTTGGGAGGCTCATAATGTGCAACAAATTTGAGATGATCTTGAGGAGGACTTAGTGCACCAATATTGGTGAGTAGGATTGAATCCTTGAGACCCATGAATAGGTTAATCTCTTCAATTAGTAAGAGGGCTAATGCCTTCATAACTTGCACTAGGCTAAAGGACCAAGAAGGGCTCCAAAATGGCTAAGTGTGAGACCAACAAAGTAAAAAAGAGAAATGCATCCGAACATGACTCAAACATGGATCACACACATAAAACCATCAATACAAGATAAAAGGATACACAAGACTCATGGATGACATTCACACCTTGAAATAATAGCTAAGAGACACTTATTTCTAAGTGGGACAATTGAAATGACACATTATGACACTTAGAACACAAGTTACGACAGAAGTGATGACTATGACCAAAAGGTGCGCTAAGTTGTAGGAATGTATCTAGAAAATATTATAATAATATATAGGACTATGTAATACATAAGAGTGCACCAGAACTAACTCAGGTGATGTGAAAAGTTGTGACACATGCAAGAGTGAAAACAACAAAAGCGACACCTACGACAGGAGGGAAAACATGCAGACAACACTTGCAAAATGCGAACGAACATGAAAGTGACACATGCCAAAGTGAATATAACATGAAAAAACACCCATTGAAGTGAAAGTGATCAAAAGCGACAACCATGAACATAAAGTGACACTTGTGAAAGAAAAGGTGCGCAAAAGCGACAATCAAGAAAACTCACTAAAATAGAAGTACAAACACAACCAAAGTGAGGGAGATCGTCAACGAAAGTGCACGATGACTGCTGACATTAGTTGAATATTGCACAGACACTATCTTGATGGATGATTTCATAAAGGATGTGTGCTCACGAACTCATCGAAGACTGAGCATGTGTATGCAAGTGACTTGATTGTTTAAAACTAGGAACAAATCTTAAACACTTTAAGAAACATCATTCAACCATGAAGGGAGCATAGAGCGATAGATCATAAGATCCTCAATAAGCTCCAAAATTCAAGTGTAGGAATTTTTTTGGAGGGCGTTGATCGTAGCATCAACACTTGGTGACACACTAGTAGAACTTTGATTGCTATGTTTAGGTTTATGTAACAACCTCGGGTTAAAAGTTCATGTAATAAAGTTAATAAAGGAAACATAAGACCAAGGTCATGGGACCCTTATTCTAAGCTGAATGTTGGGAAAAACATCCTAGTGGATGTTCATTTGATTTATTATGGATAAGGAAATTAACAAAGGAAATGGAAAATACATTGAAAAGGAAAAGAGGAATTAATTAGCATTTTAATTATGAAAATAAAGGAAAATAGCAGAAAAGGAAGGTGAAAGGTGACAGGTTGCATGTGAGGAGGAAATTAAAGGAAAATTAGTGGAAATTGAAGAAAATAGTGGCCTCATTGATAAAAAGGCTTGTGGGGATCAGTTCACATCTTTTGTCTGTTCAGTTTTGGAACTCTCTCTCTCTATTCTCTCATACTCTTACACACTTAGAACATTCTTGGAGCACTCTAGCATTGGAGAAATGAAAGCAAAGGAAGGACAAGAAAGCAAATGAAAGCAAGGGTCAAGCAAGGAAGAGTTGGATCAAGCGGCTACAACATAATTACTGACAGGTATTGAGTTGTATGTATGATTTCCTTGCTAGTTTTGGCATGCATGGTACATGCATGTGTGTATTTGGTTCTCTTGCTGTCATTGACATGGGATTTTCTAGGAGCGACAGTGGTTTCAAATATGTCTTTTGATTTCCTGATAACTGTAGCGTGATGGAGTTCTCTCTTCATTTGAGTTTGGATTTCTGAATGGTTTTGGAATTGGGTAAATCCCTTGACCAATAATGGAGGGATACACTGTAAATACTAAGCATGGATTCAAAAAATTCCTCATGGCATTGGTGAAGAAATGCATAGGCATCCATGCTTGTTTAGGGCCTAGTGATCCCTTGAATGGTTTTGGCGGAATTGTGGTAAAGCTCGGTAGTGTATGTTTCTTTGGTTGGGCCTAGGAATCCCTTAATCGGTAATGGCAGGATTGCGGTAAAGCTTGGTTGGGCAGGTGCTTTCTTCGGGCCTAAAAATACCTTGATCGGTAATGGCGGGATATGAAGTAAAGCCTGAAGAAGCGCTAGTTGTTTTGTTGTAAGTCCCACATTCATGCTTGGAAAATGGGATGGGGGTGATTGGCTAAAAGAAAGATTTGGTTGAGCCCAATCTATGGTTAGGTGGTACGTGGAAGTCCCTGATCCGGATTTAAACAAGAATGCAACAAATTATATATATAACCATAAATACAGAGATGCAGCAGAAATAACTCTTCATTTCATTAATGTAAAAACTGAAATATGCTTACAAACATAAATGGAAATAAACAAGCTCGGGCAATGGTAGCTTATCTTTGAGAAGAGATGCGGTGACTACACGCCTCTGAACTCTGTTACAATGAGGCCTGAAGGCTTATTTATTATTGATAAACAATGGAAAATCCAAAACATCCAAAAACCTAACCCTAGGAGATGAAGCGCGAAAATATGGGCCCTGTTTGGGTAAATTGGTACATCAACTTCCTGGGGTCGTAACTTTGGCATACAATCTTCATTTGAAACACACAATACCTCGTTAGAAATATATATTCGAGGACTACAAATTTCAAATGGCCAACAACAAATTTATTTTTGTTGGCCCCTGTTTTCCCAAAAAACGTCATTTAGGGCCTCAAAACAGCTCCAGAAGTTCAGGACCCAAAAAACTGCCAAAAAGAGTAAATTGTGCTACAATTAACGAAACTAAAAATTGAACGAGGTAGTTGTGGGGGTCAAAGTGGGATAGGTGGGTGGCCACCAAAATCTACTTGGATCATTCCTCCCCCCTAGGAAGCAATGATCCCCATTGCGTTGAGTGCCTCCATGAGATGGGGAAACTTTTGCTGAACTTGGTCACTGGTGAGCTATTCTGCAATCTCTGATGTGTCTAGTAATTGTGGGAAGCATGGTCGAGGGGGTCCACATTGTACACTCAGTCCAAGCCAAGGAATGGGGGAATGTTGCTCTCCAAAGCATTGTTTCCCACAACCTTGGTACTAGTAAAAGGACCATATCGAAGTGGTCTAAGCTTCTAATGGGACCTTGTAAGGCATTCTTTCTGCAGATGCAACTAGAATTTGTTTCCCACTTGAAACTTGTGTGGCACCCGATGTTGATAATGTCATTGCTTGTACTTGAAATTTTCTAGAATCGAGTGGTGATATATCAGACCATTGGGTAGAGGTGATTCGAGAGTCAGATTGGATGAATGCTTAACCTGACAGTGCAATGATACCCCTGTGGGTGAGGAGAAGATGTCCTTGTATTCTTTTATGACCATATCCACCTGATTCTACTGCATGGAGGAACCCTTCTTTGGATCCATGGATGTGGCTACAATTTTCCCCTTACTTTGAGAGCGAACCAGAAAGAAAATAAATTTCGTAGTCTGGGAGATGATCTTACTGCATTTCTTAGCAAAGATCAAAGAGGTGGCGGTAGGTGGGGCTACCTCCGGTATTTTGTATAACATATTACCCAAAGAAATAATCACAAAGTAAGGTCTAGACTCATATATAACATTTCACTTCCACAAGTATGGTTGTCCTAATAATACATCACAAACATTGAGACGAGAAACATCACACAATAACTCATCTATGAAGGGCTTGATACTGTAGGGAAGGCGACACTGCTGGCGGACTTCTGCAGTTTGGGGAAGACTTTCCCTTGCTTCAGATTCACGGATCCAAAGTCTCGCTTCTTCTGTTTGAACTTCTGCTCAATCTTAACAACGTATCGGTGCGTTGTGCTGAGTGAGGAGATGTCCAAGAACTCCATCTCATCCTGGATGTACCTATGTAGGTAGCCGCGGTATTTGAATACCAAATTCTACTCAGAATCCTTGATACCCAACTTTGTGCAAAGGGTGTGAAAACTATTGGTAAAATCCGACACGTCTTGGTCCCTTCCTTGCTGCAACGTGGTCCACTTTATGTATTTATGCTCATAGCTTCCAATAGGGTAGTAATGATCCTTGATGGCATCCTGAAATGAATTCCAAGTGGATGCGACTGAGAACAGTGAGGCTGTACTTTCATCCTTCTGCTTGTAGTAGGTTTCCCATCAGTCCTTGACATGAGGGGCGGCTTTGAGAAGAGTGAAAGTAATATTTTCCTGAATGGAAAAATCATGAATAGAAAAATACCCTTCTAGCAGATTCAGCCATTTATCTATGGCATCTACATCTATCTGACCCTTGAATATAGGGCTTTCAAAGTTAACTTGTACCTTAAAGGGTGTGGCATAGAGTAGCTGCTGGAAGTAGATGCGTCGCCCTTGGGTAGCCGCTGAAGGATCCGGGCAAAGTTTTCCATCATTGCATTCCTTTGTCGCTCGACGGCTTCTTCGATCAATATTTTGGTAGTATCTCCTACCCCCTAATTTTTCTTTTCTTCTGCCATGGGAGGCCATTGGGATTTGTGAGGTTGGTCTTGCAAAGGTTCGACCAGTTCAAGTCCTAACTCCTTATGTCCCGACCTCATTGGGGACATGCAAAGAAAAATAGAGAAAGAGTAGACTGCTGTGATATCACTGATCTAGATTTATGTAGGAATGCAACAAATTACAAATATAACCATAAATACAGAGGTGCAACAGAAATAACACTTCATTTCATTAATGTAAAATACTGAAATATGCTTACAAACATAAATGGAAATAAACTAGCTTGGGCAATGTTAGCTTATCTCTGAGAACAGACGTGGCGGCTACATGCCTCTGAACTTTGTTACAATGAGGCTCAAAGCCCTATTTATTGTTGAGAAACAATGGAAAACCCTAAACATCCAAAAACCTAACCCTAGGAGATGAAGCACCAAACTATGGGCCCCATTTGGGTAAATTGGTACATCAACTTCCTGGGGTCATAACTTTGGCATACGATCTCCGTTTCATGTGCACAATACCTTGTTAGAAATATCTATCCAAGGAATACAACTTTCGAATGCCCAACATCAATTAATAACCCATGTTGGCCCCCATTTTCCCAAAAAACGTCGTTTAGGGCCTCAAAACGGCTCCTGAAGTTCAGGACCTGAAAAAATTTCCAAAAATATTAAATTGTGCTACAATTAAGGAAAATGAAAAACTAAAAGAGAAAGTTGTGGGGGTCCAAGTGGGATAGATGGGTGGCCACCAACATCGACCTAGATCATTTCTACCCCCTTAAGAAGCAATGGTCCCCATTGCGTTGAGTGCCTTCATGAGATGGGGAAACTTCTACGAAACTTGGTCCTTGGTGTTCTGCAATCTCTGATGTGTCTAGTAATGGTGGGAAGCATGGTAGAGGGGGTCCAAATTGAACACTTAGTGCAAGCCAATGAATGGGGGAATGTTGTGCTCCAAATCATTGTTTCCCACAGGCTTGGTAATGGTGTAAGGACCATATCGAAGTGGTCTGAGCTTCTGATGGGCTCTTGTAAGGCATTCTTTCTGCAGATGCAACCAGACTTTGTCACCCAATTAAAACTTGTTTGGCACCCGATATTGATCATGTCACTGCTTGTACTTGGCATTTTCTAGAATGGAGTGGCAATATATCGGCCCGTTGGGTAGAGGTGCTCTGAGAGTCAGATATGAAAAATACTTAACCTAGTAGTGCAACGATACCCCTATGGGTGAGGAGAAGATGTCCTTGTATTCTTTTATGACCATATCCAACTGCTTCTATTGCATGGGGGAACCCTTCGTGGGGGCCATGGATGTGGCTACGATCTTCCCCTTACTTTGAGAGCGAACCAAAAAGAAAATAAATTTCATAGTTTGGGAGATGATCTTACTGCATCTCTTAGTAGATATCAAAGAGGTGGTGGTAGGTGGGGCTACCTCAGGTATCCTGTATAATGTATTACACAAGTAAATAATCACAGAGTGAGGTCTAGACTCATATAAAACATGTCGCTTCGACTAGTATGGTTGTCCTAATAATACATCACAAACTTTGAGAGGAGCAACATCACACATTACCTCATCTGTGAAGGGCTTGATGTTGTAGGGAAGGCGGCACTGTTGGCTGACTTAGAGATCTTGTCCTTAGTGAAGCCACCCAATGTTGTACGGCTATGGGTGTGTTATGGTCAATAGGCCCATCCAATTCATGACCTCTGCTAAAATGGGATTCTTTTGGCTGCCAATGTCGACAATGAATTACAGTGGCGAACCCTTCACCCACATTTGTGACTGGAAAAGACACTCCCCCTCCTTTGGATCTTCGGGCTCATTCTTCTGGATCTTGGCAATGGCAACAGTGACATTGGGGTTTGCACCAATGATCTACTTCCCTTTGTTGTTCCTCTTGTTAGGTTTTGAATCAGGGTCGGAACATGCATATGATTCTGAAGCCTTCAACTCAGCCACCAACGACTTCTTGGACTAACACTCATTTGTGTTATGAGTGGGGCTCTTATGGAACTCACACCACTTTCTTGTGTGCTTCTTTGACTTCTTAGTATTGTTCCTTTCTTTTAGCTTCGATGGGTTGTCTTGGGTCACACTGTATTGGCTTTGTCCTTGGTTCTGCGGTTTGGGGAAGCCTTTCCCTTGCTTTGGATTCGTGGATCCAAAGTCTCACTTCTTCTGTTTAAAATTACGCTCGATCTTGACAGTGTATCAATATGCCGTGGAGAGCGAGGAAATGTCCATGAACTCCATCTCATCTTGGATGTACCTATGTAGGAAACCACAGTATTTGATACCAAATGCTGCTCAGAATCCTTGATACCCAATTTTGTACAAAGGGTATGAAAAATATTGGTAAACTTCGGCATGTCTTGGCCCCTTCCCTGCCGCAGCGTGGTCCAATTTATGTATTTATCCTCATAACTTTCAATAGGGTAGTACTACTCCTTGATGGCATCCCATAATGAATTCCAAGTGGGTGTGGCTGAAAAAAGTGAGGCCATACTTTCATCCTTCTACTCGCAATAGGTTTCCCACCAGTCCTTGATGTGAGGGGCGACTTTGAGAAGAGCGAAAGTAATCTTTTCCTGGCTGGAGAAATCATGAACAAAAAATACCCTTCTAGAAGATTTAACCATTTATCTATGGCATCTGCATCTACCTGACCCTTGAATATGGGGATTTCAAAGTTAACTTGTACCTTAAAGGGTGTGGCATTTCCAGAGTAGCTGCGAGAAGTAGATGCGTCACCCCTGGGTAGCTGCTGAAGGATCTGGGCAAAGTTGTCATCGCGTTCCTTTGTCGCTCGAGGGCTTCCTCAATCAAGATTTTGATAGGATATCCTACCCTATCATCTTTCTTTTCTTCCACCATGGGAGGCCATTGGGATTTGTGAGGCTGGTCTTGCGAAGGTTCGACCAGTTCAAGCCCTAACTCCTTATATGCCAACCTCGTTGGGGACATGCAAAGAAAAACATAGAAAGGGAAAACCACTCTGATACCACTGATCCGTATTTATGCAAGAATGCAACAATTACAAAGATAACCATAAATATAGAGATGCAGCAGAAATAACACTTCATTTCATTAATGTAAAATACTGAAATATGCTTATAAACATAAATGGAAATAAACTAGCTCGGACAATGGTAGCTTATCTCTGAGAAGAGATGTGGTGTCTACATGCCTCTAAAATCTGTTACAATGAGACTCAAAGGCCTATTTATTGTTGAGAAACAATGGAAAACCCTAAACATAAAAAAAACTAACCCTAGGAGATGAAGCGCCAAACTATGGGGCCCGTTTGGGTAAATTGGTACAACAACTTCCCAGGGTTGTAACTTTGGCATACAATCTCTGTTTGACATGCAAAATACCTTGTTCAAAAGATCTATCCGAGGAATACAACTTTCGAATGGCTGACATCAATGTATTATCTATGTTGGCCCCCATTTTCCCAAAAAACATTGTTTAGGGCCTCAAAACAACTCCGGAAGTTCAGGACTTGACATAACTGCCAAAAATAGTAAATTGTACTATAATTAAGGAAACTGAAAAACTGAAAGAGGCAGTTGTGGGGGTCCAAGTGGGATAGGTGGGTGGCCACCAACATCCACCTCAATCAATCCCTGACTTGGTTGGATTTTGCATATGTTAATTAGAGATCATTTCCTCTTGTATTGCATGAGTATTTATACTTGTTATTATGTGGCTTTTATGGTTGTTCTATCATTGTTATTATTTTGGTTATATGATGGTTATAAACATGGTTTTATCACAGACTTTAGCTATGGATATCATCATGTTTTGATTAGTAAATGAATGGTTATTTAGACTTAATAGATGTTATTGCAGCTATTGTGAGAGGGAATCATATTTTCTTGATGATTTTTTAGATAAGTATGTGACCCTTATGTTCAGATATGCATTTATAACCTATAGATTACATGCTCACAATGTGTTTGACGAAATGTATTTCATGGTGAGGCCTTGTTACGTCATGTTCTTCTCTAATTTTTGTATTAATGGCTTTGTCCTTGTTTCATTCATCATTATGGAAAGTTCTATCAAGTTCTGAGCATAGGTCTAGATTGTAGCCGTGAAAAAGTAGCTTAGATCTTGGGGTCGCATGCACAAAACTAGGTAAATTAGACTACAATAGCTATGAGGCAGGGTTATCCATGTGAATAGAGGTGTACAGTTGCTAGCATGCCTTGTTATGCATCCGAATGAAAACCCAGTTCAATGAAAAATCAAGTTAACTAAGGGTTATGGAACTTGGAGTCGTTGGTTGTCTCCTGGGGGTCCTGTAGCTCCTAAGGAAGGTTAGCAAGGTTTTAGTATGTTAATTCCACTTCCTTAACTATACCTAGGAGGTTGAGTCATATCATAATAACTCTTTGTCACATATTTACCCTGGTGGACCCATGAACTTAGGTGAGTGTGGGAGGAGGGTGTTATAGAGTGGTATCAGAGCAAGGTTCAACACTTGGACTAGATGGGTGGGATGTGTTTGTCATGAATGCATGCCAGTTGTATATGTGTTTGTTATGAATTTCAGTGTCTATACATTTGTTATGAATGCATTGTTATGGTCATGGTTGTTGTGCATGATGTCATGGGTGTAGTTGGTATTGTCATGCATGATGTCAATATTTTGTTGTGATTATGATTATAGATGGAACATGCTAATATGGTTGATCTTGGAGACGAGATATCCTCCCCTAAACTATATTGAGGTATGTTGATTATGTTTATATTTTGGTTTAGTTGACATAATATACTTGTAGGAAGGATAGGATCAAAGATGACTAGAAAAATGGTGGATTATAGTTCACGAGACTCTCCTTAGAGATCAGATGAGCAACATGGCTGTAGTTTCCCTTCTTGGTGAGATAACTTTAATGACACTTGGAGAGGGCCATTTTGATGCAATGATATAATATTATGCATGTCAGACTTATGTATATGCTTGTATGCTATACCTACTTTGGGTCACCTGGTTGCTGTGTGCTTATAATAATACTTATGGTTATATGTATAAGACTAATTTTTGTTAAGTACATAATATCAGTTTTTTCTCTTTTGGCAGCCCCCATGGGTGCGACTTGTTGGCCAATGAACACACTTCTAAGGCATTCATGCTATTGTGCAATTCACATATTCAAACCTTGAATTATTCGTGCGTTGCTACTTGGGGGCAGTGTAGTTGCAACTGGAGGTTATAGTGGAAGTCATCAAGGATCGACCTCATGTCACATGAGTACACCAACCGATGCGTTATCGATTATGCGTTATCAAGTGGCAATTTTTTTTTTTCTCTTTTGGTGTCAAACTTTTGAAGCAAGTGTATGACATGGATGGTGATATAGGAATGAGACACCTAGATCCATGGATGATCATGGTTATGTGGAACATATGGTTAATTATGATTTACAGATGATAAATGATTTGTATGATTATATATGATTAATTTTGTACTAAGTAGGATGTGGAAGGGGACTTGGTCATTTCCAACAAGGATGCTTGAGTTATAAATGACTGCGGAAGTCATTTCTCCAAAACCGTAGTGATTATGGAAGTCATTCACTATCCTTGTTAAATTTGAATAAGTTAATTATGAAATTCATTTGATTCCTTTGATCTATGAGATTGTGATGCATGCAGGTCTTGGAACAAGACCTTACCAATGAACTATCATATGGGTATGAGATTACAATCAGTACATTAAGGTGAAGCGTGAGGTTTCAAAGCAGAGTAGATGAGAAGTCATGGAAATTAGGGTGTAGAGTCCTAAATCCATGATGTTGAAAATAGCAATAAGAAATGCTAAAAATAGAAGTGGTAAAAATAGCACTACTATAAATAGCATTTTGGGATACATTCCAATTTTAGTTAGTCCTTGAACTAAAATTGAGAATTAAAATGTGAATTTGATCTTAGCAGTTGTTTGTAAAATAATTAATTAATTCATCTTGAGTTAATTAGTTTTAGAAAATCAAACATGAAGTCTATATGAAGACATGCAACAGTTTCCCCTTTGATTGAGGAAGTTATCCCTTGATTAAGGAATCATGATGAGTTGTACTTTGAGTTGTAATTAGTTAGCTCAGTTAACTGAGTTAAGTCCAGTTAGATTAGTTCCAATAGTTTGTGGAAATGATTGTGAGTTTAGTTAGCTAATGCATGCATGCATGTAACTGCTGCACTTTAGATAACTAAATATTCTCTCATAAATAACTCATGCATGTCAGTTCAGTCCGAGACCTAGTTGAGATCAGATGATGGGATAGTGTACTATCAGTTGCAGGAATATTCCATTGAGGATATCTCTTGCATGTAGAAGGAATTCATTCCTTGGAGATTACATAGTTACTTCTGAGTTTGGTGAGTTGTGTGAGAGGCCAATTCACATAGGTGGCAGCATTGGACCCCAAGAGAAACTGCACAAGGAAATAGGAGGCTTGGAGGATTGGAGGAAGGTATATGTTGTGTTTATTCAGTCTGTGAGTTGTATTGAGGGATTGTACTAAGAGTTGGATAGCTTGTGAAGCTAAAGATTTGTGCAATCTGGAGATATTTCCACTTGTATGATAATACAGAGATCAAGGTTTTTAGCTGAGGCTTTCCCCAGAGTATTCTTCTGTGTTTATATGTGATTGCTTTCTCATTCTTTGTTATATGTGTTCTATTTGATCTTGCTCGAAATCGATTAAGCTTCTGCAAGTTTGTTTGTAGAAGTAGATCAAGTATCTTTCTTTAGTATATTGCATTAGTAGGTGATCTACAGTGGGAAATTATACATGCTATCGGAGCAAAGGTAATCAAAGCAAAGGAAAATATACAAATAAGGGAGAAGTTTGAAGTTCCTAATTATAGAATTTGAATTCTTGTCACATCTCAAATTTCACCAATGGCGTTCAACGGTTTAAGACTCGAGTATGCCCATGATGGAAGCTCGAATTATATAGTCTGGAAGGATCATTTGGAAGCAGTATTAGAGGAAATTGGTCTAAAGGACTTCATTGATTAAGAAGTCCCCAAGCCAGCAGCAGCTAATGCCCAAGAATTGGCGGAATGGAAGAAATGTGTGGCTAGAGTGAGGAGAATCCTTTTGGAAGGAGTTTGAGACCACATAGTCTCGAGTCTCCATGGGAAGGAGACACTATTTTCAGTGTGGAAAACATTGAAAGATCTATATCAGAACAAAAACGATCAGATGAAGCTGGCACTGAAAGACAAGCTTCGGAAAATCAAGTGTGAAAAGGGCGACACGATCTCTGCATATATGAACAAGCTCACCGCCTGTAGGGATGAGCTTGGAAGTGTAGGGATCATGACAACCTATGATGACATGGTGAGTCTTTCTCTTCTCGGTCTTCTTAAGAGCTGGCATAGCTATCAAGAATCAGTAAATGGAAGAGAGAAACTGCCAGATTAGGAAGGACTTTGGTCGGATCTGATGTAGGAGGAGATAAGAAGAAGCACCAGAGATGGATCTTCATCAAAGCAAGATGATGAAGAAAATCTAGCCTTAACGAGTAAGGTGAGGAAAGGGAAAGGGAAGGCATCCCATTCCAAATCTAGTTCTTCCCATGGTGGGAAGAAGTTTGACAAATAGAAAGTGAGAAGCTTTCATTGTCATGAGGTGGGCCATTATGCTACGAATTGTCCACAGAAGAAATCCAAGAAGGGATCCTCGAAGGGATTAGATGGTGAGGCACTGGCCTCACAGTTTGAACTGGATTTCTCTCTCATTGCATGCATGGTTTCATCCATTGTGGGATGTGTTTGGTACCTGGACAGTGGAGCCTCTTTCCACATGTCCAGCGATAAGAATCTTTTCAGTACCTTGGAGGAGAAGGATCTCTAGATGGGGATCGAGATGGGTGGTGATGGAAAGTACCGTGTTTCAGGTGAATGTACGATTGTGTTTAAGAGGCAACATGGAGCTCCTCTCACCCTGACTAATGTAAAGTATGTACCAATTTTGAAGAAGAATCTTGTGTCTGTCGTTATGCTAGAAGACAAAGGCTATGATGTAGTCTTTAGTAAAGGAAAGGTATTTTTGAGGCATATCGACACTGGATAGACCAAGAGGATTGGGATTCAAGTAAAGAATCTCTACAAGTTGGAGCTAGATGACTATGCTGCATTGAGTTCCAAAGCAGAGTTGGTGCAGAGCCAAGATGTTGGCAAGCTATGGCATAGAACATTGAGCCACTTGCACCATGGGGCCTTGAAGATCATGCAACAGATTTCTACCAGACTTCCCAAGGGAAAAATGGAGCAAATAGATACATGCAAAGGTTGTACCTTGGGTAAGTATGCAAAATATTCCTTTCATGATCGAGATAGTAGAGCTGGAGCAATCCTGGAGCAAGTTCACACAGATGTGTTTGGACCATTCTCTACAGCCTCCATCGCTAAACAAAGGTACTATGTTATTTTTATTGATGATTTTTCTCGTAGATGTTGGATCTACTTTATGTAGAAGAAGGATCAAACCTTCTCAAGGTTTTGTGAGTTTAAAGCCTTGGCAGAGAAAGAATCTGGAAAGAAAATAAGGGCCTTGCGTAGCGACAATGGTGGAGAGTATGTCTCCCAATAGTTTAAGGAATTCTACGTAGCAGAAGGAATTAAACGGGAGTTGATTGCACTCCATAACCCACAACAGAGTGGGGTGGCCAAAAGGAAGAACAGACTGATTGTGGGAGCAGCTTGAGCGATGTTGCATGACCAAAGCCTACCACTTCATTTGTAGGCTGAGGCATGCAATACAACAATATAATTGCAGAATAGAAGCCCACATTGTATACTGGGGATGAAGACACCAATGGAAGCCTTTTCCAGGAAGTGACCAGATATGAGTCACTTCAGGATCTTTGGATCATCATTTTATTGCCATGTGACCAAAGATGCCCGGAAGAAGCTAGATCCAATAGCTACGTTGGGGATACTTGTGGGGTACATTTATACACCCGACAACTATCGGGTGTTCCTGCCTACTAGTCAGAGGACAGTGGTACGCAGAGATTTGAAGTTTGACGAGCAGAAAGCCATGCGAGTATTACTTGAGAGGGAGCTCAAGTTGCATACATAGGAGGAACTTTCAGTTCCTAAGGAGGAGGAGCCTCAAATTGATGTGGATCAGCCACATGTAGAGGATCCGTGAGTGGAGACATCCACTCATGCTGAGTCTTCTAGAGATGGGCAAAAACGCTCAAGGGAAGTTGATAGGTTGATGATGGATGCATGAGAGAATGTGGGATAGCCATCTTTTCAGCAAAAACAGAGGAGGTCAACTGAACGGTACACTAGTTACATGGCCCTGGTTGGGGAGTGTGTAGAGACCGAATCTTCTTCATTTGAGGAAGTAGTGCAGCAACCAGTCTAGGTTGATTCTATGGTGGAGGAGTATGACTCCATCATTCGGAACTATGTTTGGGATGTTGTCCCAAGACCTCAACACAAGTCAGTGGTGAGTTCCCGATGGCTTTACAAGGTAAAGCAAGCAGCTGATGGTAGTGTTGAGAAACATAAGGCAAGGTTTGTTGCCCGTGGTTTCTCGCAGGTCGAGGGGATCAACTATGATGAGAATTTTGCTCCTGTAGCAAGGTACTCATCTGTCAGATCAATGTTGGCACTATTAGCTCATATGGGTTGGAATATCCATCAGATGGATGTGAAGACTGTGTTCCTCAATGGGAAGATTGAGGAAGAGGTGTACATTGAGTAATCGAAAGGTTTTGAGACCTTCGATCATGAGTCGCATGTGTACTGACTCAAGAGGGCTTTGTACAGGCTGAAGCAAGCACCTCGTGCTTGGTACACCAGGATCAACAAGTATTTCACCGGGTTGGGCTTCACCAAGAGTGAAGTAGATGCGAACCTTTACCACATCATGGTAGAAGGTAAGCCATTGATCATTGTTCTTTATGTGGATGGTTTTGACAGGTGATGATCAGTTGATCAAGTCTTGCAAGGAGGACCTTGAAAGAGAGTTTGAGATGAAAGACATGGCTCTTATGCACTACTTTCTAGGCATGGAAGTGTGGTAGAAGGATAGGGAAGTGTTTGTGTCTCAAAGCAAGTATACCAATGAGATACTCAGGCGGTTCCACATGGAGAAGTGTAAGCCCATGCAGAATCCTATAGCTGGTAATTGGAGGAAGGAGGATGCTACTTCAAGTGAGGTAGTAGCTGCTATTGTTTATTTGCAGCTTGTGGGTTCATTGATGTATCTAGTGAACACACGACCAAATTTATGCTTTGCGGTGAACTAGATGAGTCAAGCTATGATTCAGCCTACCAAACTGTTTTGGAAGGCAGCAAAGCATGTGCTGAGATACCTCAGAGGCACATCTCAGTATGGATTGTGGTACATACAGACAGAGGAAGTGAAGCTTCAGGGCTTCACAGATGCAAATTGGGCAGGAAGTCCATCAGACTGGAAGAGCACTTCTGGAGGAATCTTCAACCTTGTTTCAGTTGCAATTTCCCGGTACAACGAGAAATAGAGGTCAGTTGCACTTAGCTCAGCAGAGGTTGAATACATGGCTGCTAGTCAGGCAGCATGCGAGTCCATTTGGATGCAAAAGATTCTAGTGGGATTGTTTGGTTAGAGGATGGATCCAATTGTGATCTACTGTGATAATCAAAGTTGTATCAAACTCTCTGAGAATCCAGTATTTCATGATAGGTCCAAGCACCTCGATATCCAGTACCATCATCTTTGAGACTGTGTGGTGAAGAGGATCATGTTATTGTTGTATGTTTCGACTGAGGAACATGATGCATATAATTTGACTAAGGCATTGTCAAAATGCAAGTGCGGGTTCCACAGAGATAGGATTGGGGTGACTGATAATCCATTTCTTGTTGAGAGGGAGTGTTGAAAATAGCAACAAAAATTCTAAAAATAGAAGTGCTAAAAATAGCTCTACTAAAAATAGCATTTCGGGATACATTCCAATTTTAGTTAGTCCCTGAACTAAAATTGAGAATTAAAATTCGAATTTGATCTTAGCAGATGTTTGTAAAATAATTATTTAATTCATCTTGATTTAATTAGTTGTAGAAAATCAAATATGAAGTCTATGTGAAGACATGCAACAATTTCCCCTTTGATTAAGGAAGTTATCCCTTGATTAAGGAGATTAGGATGAGTTGTACTTTGAGTTGTAATTAGTTAGATCAGTTAACTGAGTTAAGTCTAGTTAGATTAGTTCCAACAGTTTGTGGAACTGATTGTGAGTTCACTTAGTTAATGCATGCATGCATGTAACTGCTGCACTTCAGATAACTAAATATTCTCTCGTAAATAACTCATGCATGTCAGTTCAGTCAGAGACCCAGTTGAGATCAGATGATGGGACAATGTACTATCAGTTGCAGGAATATTCCATTGAGGATATAACTTGCATGTAGAAGGAATTCATTCCTTGGAGATTGCGCAATTACTTCTAAGTTTGGTGAGTTGTGTGAGAGGCCAATTCACATAGGTGACAGCATTGGGCCCCAAGAGAAACTGTGCAAGGAAATAGGAGGCTTGGAGGATTGGAGGAAGGCATATGTTGTGTCTATTCAGTCTGTGAACTATATTGAGGGATTGTACTAAGAGCTGGATAGCTTGTGAGCTAAAGCTTTGCGTAATCTGGAGATATTTCCACTTGTATGATAATACAGAGATCAGGGTTTTTAGCTGAGGCTTTCCCTAGAGTATTCTTTTGTGTTCATGTGTGATTTCTTTCTCATTCTTTGTTATATGTGTTCTATTTGATCTTGCTCAAAAACAATTAAGCTTCTGCAAGTTTGTTTGTAGAAGTAGATCAAGTATTTTGCTTTAGTATATTGCATTATCAGGTGATCTATAGTGGGAAATTCTACACATGAAAGATAAATACGTGGGGTCTTGGATCTATATTAAAAGGATTAAGGAACAATGTCCTAAATCCATGAAATATAAAGTTGTGGAGCATTGGATCTATAATAAAAGGATTGGGATGCAGAGTACTAAATATTTAAAATATCAAGGTGTGGAATTTTGGATCCTTGGAGTAGATTGGTGCATGGAGTCTTCAATCTACTAAGGCACAAATATGCATGCAATAGGGATGCAGAATTTCTATTCTCCAGAAGAAAATACCACTCGTAGGAAGTTCTAGGATGAATTTCCTTAATAAAATATCATTTCTGGCAATTCTAAAGTGACTTTATAAAAATAAAAAGCCATGTCTAGCATCTCAACCTTGCATAAATTGGTAATCAAGTGTAGTTGAAGGAAAATCACTTAACTTATCATTAATCAACCCTAATAATTCAATCTTGACTTAATCCTCAATATTATAAATATTAATATTATCTTTCATGAGACTATGATATTATTATTAAAAGGGAATTATAAGTCAACTTCATCTCCTAAATCACTTCACACCTCTCTCCGTAATGATTATCATGGCTCTATGTAACTTTCTCTCTCTTTTAATAATACATTACACTTTGTTTTAAGCACTCATCAAAGAATGGCATATTCCTCTTACACTCATTAAAGACATGTCATAAAAGATTCCTCTTACGATTTCCTTAATGCATATGTTACACTCTCCTTAACTAAGGCATGCATATCTATCCTTAATGTCATGAGTCACACTCCTATAAAAGGAATACAAGGCATGCATATTATTCCTCATTTATGACAATAATTTGTTGCTCCTCCTATATATGTGCCTAATGTATTCTCACTTGAGGGAGGAAAGTGTGAATTGTGATGCCAAGAGTGGGAGATACTTGAGGAAGATTGTGAGAGGGAGAGATATGGAGAGTAGCCAAATGTTGTCGAAATGAATCCGAAATTCTTACTAAACTACTAAGTAGCTCTAGCTAGTGGAGTTGAACATGAGTGGAATTGAGAAGACGTGAAAATTATCTTCCTTAGTTGCCTTGTATATCTCCTTACTGTTGTATTTTGGGTACTTCTTGTGATATTTTACATCTTGAGGGTTTCAAGGGGAGAATTTATTCATGGATATGGTTGGGTGAAAAACTATATGGTTCACAATGATTTGGTAAGTAGATTGGAGCTAGATCATACTCTCAGCTTTGGAGTTATATATATATACATTGTCAGGGATACTCATAAACATTCTTGAAATTTTAGTTCATTATTAGTTAAAGTGTTGTAGAAATTTCAATTTATGGGAAGTTTATACTTATGAATGCTTATGTTATGAGCTAAAAAATAATGAATGACATCTATAGTTGAGAATGTGCATGCAAGGGATTAAAAAGAATGTATTGCCAAAGTTTTCAACTTCAGTTTATAATGAATATTTGTCCATAGCGGCTCATATCTATTATCCAAATTCAATATTCTATGTTTGATAGCATGGTTTTTTCTTATTGTGAATTGGGTTGTTAGATGAACTTAGATGTATATAAAATGTTGCACACTAAATGTTTGAAGAAATTATGCACTAGTTGTAGTTCATTTTATGTAAGTTTTTTTCTTGTACAATGTTGTTTCAAACTAATTGACATAAGGTCTTAATGGCTCAACCATTCAAGCTGCCTGAGTTTTATGAAAATATCACATTAGCATAAATTTGAGTTTTCTTTCTCCATTTACAGTTGTAGATGAAGTTTGAATACTTAGTGTTTGTCAAAAGTTGTAAATGAGATAGTAAGAATCCATTTTTTGTTGTTTTTTTAAAGAATCACATCCCTGGACATTTATATTGCAAGTTAGCTCAACAATAGGGGGTATACATATTGTATGGACCTATAACCCCCGACTTGATTCCAAGAAAAGACTTTTTAGAACCCGGATCGTAAATCTGGGCAATTTTGTAGATTGTTGCTATCAATTATGCGTGCTTATTGTCAAGTTTTTGATGAAAGACTAAGATTATTTAGTCCATGTTTTAAGATGCCAACTTTTGAAGTTTCAATTTTTGAAATTTATGAGTTTAATAGGTTGGAGAAGAATCTCAAATTCGTTGCTGCCAGGTGTTTGACGAATTGCCTGAATGGTTGTAGATTACATGCCTGCAAATTGTTTGACAAAATGCCTCAATGGTTGTAGATTGCATATTTTCAAAGTGTTTGTTAAAAGGCCTCAATGGCTGTAGCTTTTATGCATATAAATCGTTATATTAAATATCTTAATGACTGTAGCTTTTATGCACTATAAATTTCAATAGTATAGTTTCCTACGTTCGCAAATTTTTGTAAGAATGTGAAAAAGTATTTAATAATGTTGCTGAAATGTAAATAGATAAAATTTCAGTAGGAGAATTGTTGCTTTTATCATCTAAATCTATCATGAAAAAAGGGGTTGTTGTTCGAAACAATTTTACAGTAACCAAATCTGTAGAATTTAATTACTTACACAAGTAAGCATAATAAGTTTGGCTGAATTGCATGTGTTCATGGGTGTAATAAAATGCTTCAATGACTGTAGAAAATAACTATTTTGCCCAATTAATGTAGGTCCATTATTTAATTGGAACATATTGAAGAATAATATGCTTCTGAATTGATAACATTTGTTACTCTTGGTGCAACATTCATTATACAATTCTTATGATTAAAGCATTGTCTTAATAATTGGGATTGAGATTTTTAATTGGTGAATTTGGAAATGGTGTTGGGTCAATATATTTTGTGATTCCATTTCATAAACATATCATATTTATTAGATTTATTGATGAAGAGAGGCATATTCTTCGCTCAGTTACCTTGTTATAGGTAGGTTAATACTCATACACTTATATGTGATTTTTGTAATAGATGCATGATAACAGTATGGTTATGATATCAAGAGTTAATAAGTGGAGCTTATTTAGCATAATCTAGGAGATCAAATAGGTTGATCTAGCTTAATGTTCACACATGGCATTATGGTGGAATTTATTTCTAGTCTTACTTAAAGCTCATGTACAAGTATGAAAAGAGCACATGCTATCATCGTTTAAACTTGAGAGGAAATGCGTTTTGGAATTGGTTTTAAGGGAAACAATTATCCCTGACTTCTTATGTGATATTCTTATATTGAAATAGGTGAAGGAACATGATTACATGATAACTAAGTTAGCAATGT
>APFE031164217.1:6933-20810 GCA_000404065.3 Pinus taeda
AAAAAATGAGAATTAGGTGATGTTTTCATAACTATATTGAGAGAAGGGTCACATGACAATTTTTATGTCAAAATTTTTCATGTTAGTGGAAAAAGTTCCTTGAAGAAGTTTATTTGTCGAAAATCCTCTCTTTCTAAGGATTGAAAATATTTTCTTTAACTTCTTTTCTTTTGTAGAAAATTCCTTCTTGGAAGTTAATATTCTATGTAAAAATATATCTTGATCTAATTTTTTTATTAATTATCATATGCATATGAAAGTAGGAGAGAAACATTGAATACCTCCAAGTAGCGGTTGTCAAAGCCACTACTCAAACTTTCAAAACCCTGAATATCTCTAATTTTCTTTGCTGCCATAACATGAACAACATTGACATAGAGCTCTCACAAAGTTAATACTAAAAATGATTCAAGAAATACAAAATCATAGAATGTTAAAAAACAAAGTGATGATATTATTTAGGAAGCTACCATCCTAATATCGATTACAAACACTAAGTATATTAAGTTTGCATAGATATAATTGAATAGTTTTAAAAATCTCAACAAAATGGAATACTTACAAGAAATAACTATTTATACAATGTGCTTTGGTGTTATCCCTTCATGAATAAAGATAAAGAGCTTAATTATTGGGATAATTTTGATGCGCCATTAATAAAAGGATGGAGGAATTAACCATCTGGGTCTATCTGATAGAGTCATGATTTCGTAGATAATGATTGGATCATTCATGAATAGGCCTTGATATAAATAAGTTCATTCCTCTAGAATTCTTCAAGCATGTGATATATGTTTGTATCTATTTCGGACAATACTGAGCTAGGTGGAGGAAAACATAAACTAAGATAAAGTTTTATCCATTACATGACAATCCATATATGTCACCCACCTGGGGTACAAAAATTTCACTTGGAATTATTACATGAATCTTAATCTTATAAAGTCATTCATCATTCCAAAATTCATGGATTTTCCATAACCAAGAGAATTTATTGTGATATAAAACATTGTATGAGAAGTATATGTGTGATATAAAACATTGTATGCCAAGTATATGCAGGCTGAACACCTAATTACCTAGGAATCCCATCAAAGTTGTTGCAGTGTAATAAAATTTTGGTTATTTTTGTTGGGTCAATCAATCCACCAAGTAGGTAAAATTAAGGCCACTAGGTGGGAAGGTGGAGTTTTATAAATGTACCATTTAATAAATGTTCTAAAGTTACAAAATTTATCCATGAAATTTGTTCTGAATTTATGTGTACAATGACTATTCTCCATGGTTTGTAATATTATAAGGCATTTAGAAACAAACAGAACTGAAATCCATAAAAATCAATTATTGAAAAAATATACTCTTTCTTACAACAATACAGGTTCCTTTTAGTTCATCACCCACATAAAATCCCTACCTTCTATTTTTTTTGAAGGATGAGAACAAGTTGGAGAAGTTGGAGATTTTTATTATTGTTGTTGAAAATGATAAGGAATGATATAATTCCATAATGTACTACTTTATTGTCCATTTTTTACCTAAATTCAAAGAATTTTAAAGTTGTTGAGGTACAAAATTTGTAGAATAATGGAATTTGTTTCTTGTGGAGGCACATGTCATTGGAATACAAAAGCATTAGGTGGGAAGGGGAAATTGAATCATGATTGTTTCTCCCACAACCAAATTTCTTATAAATTTAAAACCTAAACCATTTAAACGCTAAGAGTGGCAGCTAAATTCCCATTAGTGTGTTGATTTTAAGCACTTACAATCATGGAATGGTGCTCAATAATTCCCTTAGAAAGACGCTTTCACGAGAACAGAAAAAGAAGGCTCTATATGGATTCAAAAGTCTAATAATTCCAACATATATGTAGAATAAATAGATGCCTGATGTAGATGTTTGATGGAGAAATACTAGAGGATTTTGATTTTTTTTACTATATGGTTAAAACAATGGATCCTACATCCTACTTTAGATTAAGAAGGGAAGGGGTGTGGATATTTAGGGCATCCTCTAAATTTCTATAACTTCTTATGATATATTCCTAGGTTAATATTTCTTTGCATTTTTATTGATCATAAAGAAGTTATATAAAGGATATCAATAGTAAGACAAAATGTTAGAGGATCATAAAGAGACACCTCCAGAAAAACACAATATTTTACCCTAGGAAAACCCAAATGCAACCATAACCCAATAACTTTTTCTTTAGAGAAATTCCTAATTTCAATTGAGATACACCTAGACATCTCAATTGGTTAAACCTCTTCCATGTCTCCTAATTAAACAACTTTCCAAAGAAATTCCCATTAATCTACTTAGCTACGGCATAATTGCATCCTCATTCTTCATCCATAAAACTTGGTCTTGCAACTCTTGTGGTACTTCTTCTTGTACATACTTTTCTTGTATTTCTTATGGAACAAATTTGGTATACACTTCCTTGTCTTGATAGAGATTCCTTCCTTAGAGTTTCAACCTTTCATGAGATGTATTTTCTGAATTCTATCACACAGAATTAGTCCTTCAACCCATAAATTTGTCCACTTATATACCTCCTTCACATGGCTCAAGAGAAGATATGACGTTTCTTTATGATAAAATGAGAGTTATACTTTATAAGACGTTGAATGCCTAATATTATATAGTTATGGAGCAAGTCCAATGGTTTCCTTGTATGACGAGTATAACTTGATTATGAAGTGACTAACTTGGCTTCTTTTGGAGTCAAAAATTGTTTTTAAAAATTAAAAGTTTCTAATTTTGAAGAGCATGAAGAACATGCTTTACAAATAAAAATAATCATTATGAAGACCAACCATAGTTACAAAAATTTAGCACTCCCTCTTAACTAGAGAGTTATTCATAATTACTATCTAGATGTTCTCATGTTGACTAATTTCTCTAAGAATACGTTATAATGAATCATGGCCACAATTGGATCACAACTATGACACATGGTAAACCAATAGGATCAATCAATTACCGTAATTGATTCAATACTTCAGACCTATGGTATACCTCCACCATAATTTGGGTTAGTACTTGAGACACATGGTAAATCAACAACAATAATATGCTACCATATTTTTGGTCATATTCTCTGAAACATGGTGTATCCTCACCATAACTCAGGTCGATACTCCTAAAACATGGTATATTAACCATAATTTTGGCTTGTACTTGTGACACATGACGCATTATTTGCATCAACTAGTCACCATAAATCTGGTCTATTTGTCATGTAATGTACAAACTAGTCTTGGTTCACCATTATTCTTGTTAGTACCTAACACATATTCAATCCCAAAAGTTTGCCACACTTTATCTCACTAATTTTGGGCCTCATGCTAATGAAATTGATGAATTCTATACTCTAATTGAGTAATTATGGACCACTAGTGCCATTCTTCCTAATTCTACTAATTTTATTTGACACGGGAAGAATATTTATCCTCTGTAAAACCATTCCCCCATAATAATAGGCATATATGACATAGGGAAAATTTCATTTCATGATGTTATCATATAGACACTCTCTCTCAATGAGAGAGGCATTCTCAAGAGGTCAAATTTTGTCCCTAAAGTGTGTGTGTGTGTGTAGACTTATGTAACACCCTCCTCCCACACTTAATCAATCTTCCCCATCTACCAGGGTAAATATGTGATGAATAGTTACTAAGATATGAATCAAACTCTTATATCACCTTAAGGAAGTGGAATCTACAAAACCAAAATATTTCTAACTTCCCTCAGGTGCTATAGGACCCCTAAGGGATAATCCACCCTTACATGCGCCCAAACCTTGATATACGCCTCTTTTCCACTAATCTTGACTCCTAGATGTTGGGACAACACTATATGAATTCTAGTGCAACTCTCCATTTCCATGCACAATCCTGCAACAAACTGACTATAGTCTTATTAACCTAGTTCTATGCCTGCAACAACACTGTAGTCTTCTTCACCGATTTCTTCTTCACCTAGTTCTATAGGAAGAGGATTCCTCCTGTAGCAACCTGCATAGTTCGAACAAGACCCCCAACTCGATATTATGCAAGTCCATAATAGAATATTTAGCAACCCTAAGGCATTATGAGGTCATTCCGGAATCTTATAAGGGTCACACCATCTGTGAAGAGAAGATGTAAGGTCATCCATCAATTCCAACAATAAAAGATTGAATAGTAGAAATAAGCATGCACAAAAAAATATTTCATTAGTAAATAAAAAATCATGCTATGAAGACCTATGAATCAACAAACAAAGGAAGTCAAGTCCTTCGAAATCATTGTCTTATGAAGCTCAGCAACAACATTTTAGCCAAGGATGTGAAGCAACAAAAAAAAACAACACCAAAAGCTAGGAGGCCTCGAGATTCAAGGCTATCAGCAATAGGACCTCCAACATATTATCACATGCAGCCTCAATATCATTAGTAGCATCTTCAGGACCACCAAAGGTTACTTCAACATCCATATCAACAACCTCAATATCACGTGAAAAAACACATCATGGGTAAGGCTCTCGTAGGAAATCCTTTAAACCTTTACTACAAACTTACCTTAGCTTGAAAAATATTACAAGTCTATGAAGTAATTTTATTTTATACCCAAGATTACTAGCAGAGAAACCTCGGCCTTATCTAGCAATTAACTTCATTTTTCCACCAAGATACTCTTACATTGGAGAGGACAAGAGAAAAGTGAAGAGGACTTGAGAAAGTGGGATGTAATTATTTAGTCATGATGGAAGACAAGGAGTGAAAATAAGTAGGTGAGGAACAACTCGGTTGACTCAAAGCACTTTCAGTTTATTTTGAATGCAATAAAAAAAATATAGAAAATATGAAAGAAAAAATAATGGAGAAAAATCAACAAAAAATAAAAATAAAAGAAATAAAAGGTGGACCCACCACCTCTTGGCATGAAAATATTAGTTTCTAGAGGATTCATGTTGTGTGCATCTCATGTACTCACCACTCTCCACCATCTCAGTAGCTCAAAAATCAAATTTTATCCCCTCTCTAGATTGCTATAGGAAGACAGTAATTTCTAGACGAAGATCTTCTACCACTATAGGAGGGCTCCAAAAAGATATATGAAGCTACATGAAGGATGATAAATTTGTACACGGAGCTATCAAAGTGCTAGAGGAAGGAAAATCCTACCAAGAACAATCACTAGAGACTTGGGGAGAAAGAAATATTCAAAGGAAATGGCAAGGGTGTGGAGTATCAAAGAAGGTATGTTTTGATGGTTATTTCAGTGTCGTTTCATTAGGACTTATAAGCCTTTTTGCATTATGAACTTAGAAAATGATAAAGAATTATAATGAAACATGTGAGATTAATATAGAACGTTGTCAATTGTCGTTTCCATGTACAAGAGGGAGGAAAAACGAAAAGTGGTCGTCCTAAAGGAAAAGACAAAGATGGGTTAGCTTCTGTCCCTTCGGCAGGAGACTGCATGCAAACCAGATCAAAACGGACCAACCCAAGAAAGGAAGCGGAGATACGAGCTCGACGCAGAAAAGAGAAGAAGTGACTCAGGATTAACGATTCTGCGAATCCCTCAAGATACTTGATCCTGAGGGATCGTTGTTTTATCTATTTCTGCATATAGATATCTCCGTCGTCACACTTATATAAGGGGCAACATTGTTAGCTAATGCATGGTTATTCTCTTATGTAATTTCTTTTAAAAGATCAAGACTATGATCATTACGTCCTCTGAAGACTTGATTTACTGTAATTTTACTTCATGCATTAATACATACCTCGTTACTCTTTTATCTTTGATCCTGGAATAACCTTAAGCATGTACCCCTGAAGGCTAAGGGCCCGGCCCTAGAGGACACTTGCTCTTGTACCATTACACGTGGTTTCTGTGTGGTTTGCTTATCAAGGTGATCTGGTAATCTGACGTGTTTTATAAATTTTTTGTCACATGCTCTGTCGTATTTAATCCATTAATGTTCCTACAAACAAAAGTGTTGTATTGACACTGCATCATGTTACTATTCCTTTAGGTGTTGGTATAATACGATTAATTTCTATAGGATACTGTTGTTCCATTACAGAGTTTTTGTGTTATGTGAGTGTGCCTTAGCATTATAGAATTTATCTTGGAAGCCTTGATTTTATATGATTATTGAATTCTTGAATATTACTGTTTCATCTTGAGATGCAATCGTACGCTTTCTAATTAGAGTGACAACTGAATCAGACTGAGCACGTTGTGTTTATATGGTTTTCAGTGTTGTTCCATCATGTATGTGTAGGGAGTGTTGTTCCATTTGTGTGTACATCTTTAAGAATGAAATATTGATGTTTGGTTATGACTAATGCACGTGATTGAATAGATTCACATCTTGTTAGACTTAGTTACTGCTCTATTCCTTGATTGATGTTCCATTTTCGAATTGTTGTTCCATTTCTGAATTTTTGTTCCATTTTCGAATTGTTGTTCCATTTTAAGGTTGTTGTTCCATTTCATTGTTGTTCTCTTTATTTGTCATTCCATTTCTTGTTATTTTTTATTTTGGTGTGAAGGGCGATCTCAGGCTGTAGTGAGCATTGGCATCTACTACCCGGCTCCCAAACCCCTGATCTATTCTCCGATTTCTTTTCCATCAGCTTCTAAAGGGATGGGTTATTGCTACCGAACCCTTGACTGATACATTGCTTAATATATGAATGTGTGATTTAGCCTTTTGAAGTAGTTAAGTTGTAGACACGCATCCATTTACTTCTGTAGATTCAAACAACTGTACTACGAGTATTACTCTGGAAAATTCTAAGCCTTAGACTGAGACACTCTTTGAAATAGCGAAAAGTTCCTGGATTGACATATTAATGTGAGGTAACTAGAGGTGAAAGAGACCCTTTTTATAGCTCCATAAAGGGCACAGAAAAATATGCTACAAGAGAAAACATAGCTGCTATAGGAAAGTACGAGGAGTGGTACAAGAGTACCAACAATACTATAGGAAAGCTCCTTAAAAAAAAAACATTTTTGCTAGGGTGTTGAACAATGATTAATTGATTGCTAAAAGGTACAAAGAAACACAATAGTGTTGCAAAGGATTTGTTGCAGGAAGTTTGGGTTGAATAATGGCAAATTCTCCAAAGGTGAAATGTATCCAAGTCACTAGTTTGGTGGTCATGTCATTCCTTTCTTTTGCTTCATTTTATTGATCCGGATTTAAACAGGAACGCGACAAAATACAGAGATAACCATATACACAAATATGAAGCGGAAATAATACTTCATTTCATTAATGGAAAATACTGAAATACGCTTACAACCAGAAATGGAAATAAACCAGCTAGGGCGATGGTAGCTTATCTTTGAGAAGAGATGTGGTGACTACATGCCTCTGAACTGTGTTACAATGAGGTCGGAGGCCTATTTATTGTTGAGAAACTTCACATCCAAAACCAACCCTAGAAGATAAAAGCCAATGTGGGCCCCGTTTGGCGTATTGGTAACATCAATTTCCCGGGGTCGTAACTTTGGCATATGATCTCCGTTTGACGCGTACGATAGCTCGTTAGAAATATCTATTCGAGAACTACCACTTTGGGAAGGGCAACATCAGTCTATGGACCCATGTTGCCCCCAGATTTTCCAAAAAACGTCGTTTAGGGCCTCAAAATGGCTCCAGAAGTTTAGGACCCGAAAAACTACTAAAAATAGTTAGTTGTGCTACAATTAAGGAAACTAAAAATGCTGAGAGAAACAATGATGGGGGTCCAGATGGACTTGGTTGGTGGCCACCAATATCCACCTAGATCATTCCTCCCCCCTTAGGAAGCAATGGTCCCCATTGCGTTGAGTTCCTCCATGAGGTGAGGAAACTTTTGCTGAACTTGGTCCCTGGTGAGCCACTTGCCCTGGTGTAGGTATTGTCCTGCTTTGACAACTCAACATAGTTGGATATTCTGGTGGCGAGTGTTCTTGATCTGTGTGTCCATGATCCAATCAGTTGCAGCTTCTTCCATGCAATCTTGATTTAATTCTGTGGGTGTGAGTTGTTCTGCAATGTCGGAAGTGTCTAGCAATGGTGGGAAGTATGGCCGAAGGTGGTCCACATTGAATACTGGATGCAGGCCAAGGAATGGGGGAATGCTGAGCTCAAATGCATTGTCTCCCACAACCTTAGTAATGGTGTAAGGACTATATCGAAGTGGTCTCAGTTTTTGATAAGCTCCAGTAAGGCATTCCTTTTGCAAATGCAACCAGACTTTTCCACCCACCTGAAACTTGTGTGGCACCCGATGTTGATCATGTCGCTGCTTGTACTTGAAATTTGATTTCTCCAGAATGTCATGGACCTGCTGGCGAATATGTTGGATGTGCTCAGTGAAGCTGGTTGCCTTATCTGTTTCGGACTGAACATGAGCTGAATCTATGTGAGTAGCTGCAAATGGCATGGCCACATCAATGGGGCATAGTGGCTGGAATCCCAAGCCCACCTGAAAAGGGTTGTGGCCAGTCGAGCTCTGAAGAGCTCGGTTGTAGCTGTGTTGAACATAGGGGAGGCTCTCGTCCCATGTGCGTGGATGCTTTGAGTTATACATGTGTAGAATGTGCGCAATCATCCTATTGACAACCTCTGTCTGGCCATCAGTTTGAGGATGGAAGGTTGTGGAATTAGTGAGTTTGGTATCCAGCATTGACCAGAGACTGGACCAAAATGTACTGAGGAACTGACTGTCCCGATCTGAGATGATAGACTATGGGATCCCAAAGTGCACCCATACTCGTTCAAAGAAGAGTTTAGCAGTGGCTTCTGCTGTGATATTCTTCTTGCAGGCCACCATAATGGTCATCTTTGAGAACCTGCCAACGACCACAAAAACATAGTCATTTCCATGCTTAGTGGAAGGAAGGCCTGACATGTAATCCATGGAGATGGATTCCCAAGGTCAACTAGGGGTAGGCAGCGGGGCATAGAGGCCTTGCTTCTTGATGGACGGTTTGGCAATGGCACAGGCAGTACATGATCTAATGTACTTCCCAACATCCTGTCGAAGATTCGGCCAATAGAAATACTTTTGCAGCACTGCCGCCGTTTTCTCAACCCCGAAATGCCCAGCAGCCCGACTATAGTGTGCTTCCCAAATCATCTTGGCACGCTCGCTGGAAGGAACGCAAAGGTGACCCAGGTGCCATAAAAGGGCATCCTGGAGGTGAAAATCTGGAACATGCTGACCCTCCAAGAGTGTCTGGTATGTGTGGCCAAATTCTGGGTCACTTTTGTAGAGAAGTGGCCAGTCAGAAGTCTCATGCCCACAAGAGTTGAGCACGATGGTTAACGCCATGATCGGTGGTCGACTAAGGCAATCTGCAACATTATTGGTGACTCCCTTCTTATATTTGATATCAAATGAAACTGTTGCAGGTATGTAAGACCACTTCTGATGGCGATCATTCTGCAATTTTTCCCTTGGGTCCTGTATGACTGCAGGGGTCGTTGGTCGGTGTGGATGACCGTTTCCTTCCCCAAAATGTAATGCTTCCATTGTCAGCAAGCCTGCACAATGGAATACATCTCTTTATCATAAGTGGGATACTTCTGGACTGTGTCTGAAATTGTTTCACTATGATATTCCACTGGATGCCCGTGTTGAGTAAGGACTGCCCCAATAGCATAGTCAGAGGCATCTGTCTCGACCTCAAATGGTTGTTGCAAATCTGGTAACGCAAGGATTGGTGCTGTGCAGAGGTGTTCTTTCAACTCTATGAATGCCTTCTGTTGAGATTCAGACCAAAAGAACTTTGCTTTAGATCCTCCCTTGGTGACTTAACTCAAGGGCCAAGTGATATGAGAAAACCCCAACACGAACGTGCGGTAGAAGTTGGCAAGACCTAGAAAGCTGTGGAGCTCTGTCAAAGTGGTTGGAAATGGCCAATCTCGAATGACTTGGATCTTGGCTGGATCCACATGCACCCCCTGTTCATCAACAATGTATCCCAGATACTGAACTTGGGTCATGCAAAAAGTGCATTTCTCCAAATTAGCACACAGCTTGTGTTGCCGCAGTTGTTGGAGGATCTGTCAGATGTGGTGGAGGTGCTCTTCCCAACTCTGGCTGAAGATCATAATTTCATCCAAGTATACCACTACAAATGAGTTGGTGAATGGCCACAAGATGTCATCCATTAGCCTCATGAAGGTTGCAGGAGCATTCGTCAATCTGAAAGGCATAACCAATCATTCGAAAAGGCCCTCCTTGGCTTTGAAGGCAGTCTTCCACACATGAGAGGGTTCAATTGGTACCTGGTGATATCCTGACTTCAAATCAATCTTGCTGAAATATTTCACCCCCTTTAGTTGGTCCAGGAGGTCGTCAATCCGTGGGATTGGGTACCTGTTATAGACAATGATCTTTTTCAGCACCCGATAGTCAATACAGAGTCTCCAAGTGCCATCCTTCTTCTGTACCAACACGATCAGGCTCCCACAAGGCGATGAACTCAGACGGATGTGACCTTTCTGCAGGAGCTCCTGAATCTGTCTCTTCATTTCATCATTCTCCAGAACGGAGCATCGATAAATTGGTCCATTGGGTAGCGGCACACCTGGGGTCAAATCGATGGAGTGCTTGACCTGACAATGCAGAGGAACCCTTGCGGGGGAGGTGAAGATGTCCTCGTATTCCTCCACGACCTTGTCCATCTATAGTTGTCGTGTGGAGGGGCCCTGGCTGGAGGTCGTGGCCACAATCTTCTTCTTTCCTTGAGGGCGTATCATCAGGAAAACAATTTTCCCAGTTTTGGAAACAAGCTTACCGCATTGTTTTGCAGTAATCAAAGAGATGGTGGTACGTGGTGCTACCTCTGGTATCCTGTACAACTTATTTCCAAATGTAATAATAACAGCATGGGGCCTTGATTCATACACATCATGTCACTTCCACAAGTATGGTTGTCCAAATAATACATCACAAACTTCAAGGGGAGCAATGTCACACAATACCTCATCCGTGAAGGGCTTGATTTTGTATGGAAGGTGACACTGCTGGCTCACGCGAAGATCCTGTCCTTGGTGAAGCCACCAGATGGTGTATGGTTGTGGATGTGTGTGGTCAGTAAACCCAACCGCTTCACGACCTTTGCCGAAATGAGGTTATTTTGGCTCCCGCTATCGACAATGAACTGTAGTGGGGAGCCCTTTACCCACATCTGGGAGTGGAAGAGACGCTCCTCCTCCTCTGGATCTTCAGGTTCGTTTTTCTAGATCTTGGCAGTAGCAACAGTGGCGTTGGGATCCGCATCAATGATCTGCTTCCCCTTTTCATTCCCCTTGTCGGGTTCTGACTCAGAGTCGGAACATGCATCTGATTCTGAAACCTTTAGCTTAGCCACCAATGACTGCTTGGCCTGACACTCACTTGTTTTGTGAGTGGAGCTCTTATGGAACTCACACCATTTTCCCATGTCCTTTTTCGGCTTCGCGGCATTGTTCTTTGCTTGCAGCTTTGGCGGGTTGTCTTGGGTTGCCCCGCCTTGTCTTTGTCCTTTGTTCTGCGGTTTAGGGGCACCTTTCCCTTGCTTTCGATTCATAGATCCAAAGTCTCACTTCTTTTGTTTAAACTTTTGCTCGACCTTGACGGCATATCTGTATGCTGTGCCGAGCGAGGAGATGTTCAGGAATTCTATTTCTTCCTGGATGTACTTGTGTAGGCAGCCGCGGTATTTGAGTATCAAATGCTTCTTTGAATCCTTGATCCCCAACTTTGTGCGAAGGGTATGGAAAAGATTGGTGAACTCCGGCACGTCTTGGTCCCTTCCCTTCCGCAGCGTGGTCCACTTTATGTATTCATCCTCATAGCTTCCGACAGGGTAGTATTGCTCCTTGATGGCCTCCCGGAATGAATTCCAGGTGGGTGCGGCTGAAAATAGCGAGCCTGTAGTTTCATCCTTCTGCTCGCAGTAGGTTCCCACCAGTCCTTGACGTGGGGGGCTGCTTTGAGAAGAGCAAAAACAATCTTTTCCCGACTCGAAAATTCATGAACAGAAAAATAACCCTCCAGCAGATTTAACCACTTATCTATAGCATCTGCGTCTATCTGACCCTCGAATATGGGGATTTCAAAATTAACTTTTACTTTAAAGGGCGTGGCATTTCCAGAGTAGCTGCTGGAAGCCGATGCGTCACCTCTAGGTAGCCACTGAAGGATTTGCGCAAAGCTATCCATCATCGCGTTCCTTTGCCGCTCGAGGGCTTCTTCGAGCAAGATTTTGATATGATCTCCTGCCCCCTCGTCTTTCTTCTCATTTGCCATGGGAGGCCGTCGGGATTTGCGAGGCTGGTCTTGCAAAGGTTCGACCAGTTCAAGCCCTATCTCCTTATATCCTGACCTCGTTGGGGACATGCAAAGAAAAAAAACCGAGAAAAGGCAGACTGCTCTAATACCACTGATCGGGATTTAAACAGGAATGCAACAAAATACAGAGATAACCATATACACAAATATGCAGCGGAAATAATACTTCATTTCATTAATGGAAAATACTGAAATATGCTTACAACCAGAAATGGAAAAAAACCAGCTAGGGCGATGGCAGCTTATCTCTGAGAAGAGATGTGTGGCTACATGCCTCTGAACTGTTCCGAACTGTGTTACAATGAGGTTCGGAGGCCTATTTATTATTGAGAAACAATGGAAAACCCTTCACATTCCAAAACCTAACCCTTGAAGATGAAACGCCAAATTGTGGGCCCCGTTTTGGGTAAATTGGTACATCAATTTCCCGGGGTCGTGACTTTGGCATACGATCTCTGTTTGACGCGCATGATAGCTCGTTAGAAAGATCTATCTGAGAACTACCACTTTGGGAAAGGAAACATAGGTCCATGGACCCATGTTGCCCCCAGATTTCCCCAAAAAAATCGTTTAGGGCCTCAAAACGGCTCCAGAAGTTCAGGACCCGAAAAAAAAACTGCTAAAAATAGTAAATTATGCTACAATTACGGAAACTGAAAAGACTAAAAGAGATAGTTGTGGGGGTCCAAATGGGATAGGTGGGTGGCCACCAACATCCACTTGGATCATTCCTCCCCCCTTAGGAAGCAATGGTCCCCATTGCGTTAAGTTCCTCCATCTGCTGAACTTGGTCCCTGGTGAGCTGTTCTGCAATCTTGGATGTGTCCAGTAATGGTGAGAAGCATGGTCGACAATGGTCCACATGGAACACTCGGTGCAAGCGAAGGAATGGAGGAATGTTGTGCTTCAAAGCATTGTTGCACGTAGCCTCGGTACTGGTGTAAGGACCATGTCAGAGTGGTCTAAGTTTCTGATGGGTTCTGGTAAAGCGTTCTTTCTGCATATGTAACCAAACTTTGTCGCCCACCTGAAACTTGTGTGGTACCGCTGTGGGTGAGGAGAAGTTGTTCCTGTGTTCTTTCATGACTGTATCCCTCTGCTGCTGCTGCGTGGAGGAACCCTTTGCGGGGGTCATGGATGTAGCAACGATCTTCCCCTTACTTTGGGAGTGAACCATACATATGAATTTCCTGATCTGTGATATGAGCTTGCTACCTTTCTTAGCAGTGATCAAAGATGTGGTAGTAGGTGGGGCTATCTCTGGTATCCTGTATAATGAATTACTCAAAGAAATAATGACAACACAAGGCCTTGACTCATACACAGCATGTCGCCTCCACAAGTATGGCTGGCCTAATAATACATCACAAACATCCAGAGGTTTAACATCACACAATACCTCGTCGGTGAATGGTTTGATGCTGTAGGGAAGGCGGCACTGCTGGCGAACTTTGAGATCTCGTCCTTCATGAAGCCACCCGATACTGTATGGCTGTGGGTGTGGTGTAGTCGTTAGGCCCAACCGCTTCACGACCTCTG
>APFE031164228.1:0-13792 GCA_000404065.3 Pinus taeda
AAAATTGAAAAAAAAATGAATATTTTTGTTCCAAACGCTTTTTTCCCGCTTTTTTCCGCTTTTTTCCCGATTTTTCCGATTTTTTCATTTTTTTCCCCGCGCCGATTAAATCCCGCTCGCGCTTTTAACAACATTGACTAAAACATTTTACGCTGTTGTTTTAACATAGATCAATGACCAGCAAGTAGAAGCACCCATATCTTTCTTTAGTTCTAATTTGCAAGGTGCTGAGCTCAACTATACCGAAGTTGAAAAACAAGTTTTCGCGATATTTAAGTCTATCAAGCACTTTAGACCATTCCTCCTAAAGACACACAATAAAGTAATAGTCCCATTCTCTGCAGTGAGACAATTGTTAGTTCAAAGGGAAGGAGGAGAGAAGAGAGGTAACTGGGTAACAGCTTTACAAGAGTATGATATTGATATTAAACCAGCGAAAATTGTTAGAGGACAAGGTTTTTGCAGGTTATTGGCAAGAGCTTCCAATATTGCAGACCATGAAGAATCAGATAATACTGCACAAGTAAATGAGATAAGTATTATTAATTCTGAGTCTCAATATGTTGATCTGATCTTTTACTTGAAAAATGGATATGCTCCCCTTGAATTCAATTACAAAAAACAAACGTGCCTTAAGATTAAAAACCAAACACTTTGAAATCATTGATAACGTGTTATTCAGGAGAAACTATGATTAAATTTTATTAAGATGCCTTGAAAAAACTGAAGCACAAACGGTTTTGCAGGAATTGCATGATGGCCCAGCAAGTGGACATTTTGGAGGAGACACTACAGCTCACAAAATGCTACATGTTGGATATTATTGGCCAACTTTGTTTAAAAATGCCCATGACTATGTAAGGAAATGTAAGATTTGCCAAACTACTAGCGGAAGACAAAGGAAACCAGCCTTTCCTTTACAACCAGTAAACATTAAGCAATCATTTGAACAGTGGGGGCTCAATATTATAGGAGATATTGTTCCACATCCTTCCAAGCAACACAAATACATCCTCACGGCCACGGACTACTTCACAAAGTGGGTAGAAGCAATTCCACTAAAGATAGCCAATTCTCATACAATTATTGAATTTATTGATCAGTTCATCATTACAAGGTTTGGTTTATCTAACGCACTTATTTTTTATAATGCATCTTATTTTTCTAGGAATAGTATAGTTGAATTTGCTCTTAAGAGAGGTTTTAAGTTAAAATACTCTGCAAATTACTATCCTCAAGGAAATGGCTTAGCAGAGTCAACTAACAAGAATCTCATCAAGATTATTAAACAAATTGTTGATCAAAACCAACAGAATTGGCATAAATCTTTAATATTTGCATTATGGGTAGATCGCATAACTCAGAAGGCTTTTAACTTGGTGTATGAGAAAGAAGATGTAATACCACCAAATTTAGCACTCCCATCTCTAGCCCTAGTACAATTCATTGAAGAAATTCCTTCCTCCCCTATTTAATTGAGGTTTGACCAAATCCTTAAATTGGATGAGGAAAGAGAAAAGGTCAAAATTACTCATGCTAAACATCAGCAGGTCATTAAATCTTCTTTTGATGCAAGTTCTGCCGGCTCAAAAACATTACAAATTAGTGATCTTGTTTTGGAATGGGACAAAGCACATGAAGACAAAGGTAAGCATACCAAATTTCAGAAGATATGGCTTGGACCATTTCAGATCATTGAAAAGATAGGCTCATCAACGTTTCTACTGCAAGACTTATCAGGAAAGAGGGATTCTCTTCTTGTGAATGGGATTATCTTAAAGAAATTCTTTTTTTAAGGAGGTAACCCCTTCTTACCTGTACATAATTTTTATGCAAGCTAGTTTCTTTTAGGAAATAATGTTGTAAATAGTCTACCATTGGCTTTTCACTATTGAAAAGCTCTTTAAAAGAAAATTATATATATATTGTGAATACTTGCTTTCAAAAAGTAGAAACTTTCAAGAAAATGATTACAGTTTTGGAAATTAGATAAAACATGAAACTCTGAGATCCTCTTTAAATTTGTGAAATCTTTCAAACCTTGAAAAAACAATAAATCATTTTGAGTTTTATGAGTTGAGAAAGGTTACTTATAAAAAAGTAAAGACTTTTTCCAGCTAAGCATCCACAACTCTAAAATTGTCATCCATAAACTCTTAAGGAGTAAATTATTCACCCCATCCACTAGGTTTATGATTTTTCAAAGTGTAATTCTAAAATATATCTGATTTAAAAGATAAGAGGTCTCATGACGAGCTTGTTTACCATGATCATAGGGAACTAATTAAACTGACATTACCAATACTGCATACCAAAACAGGGTAATGGCTTATAATCATAAGACAAGGGGTCTCATTACGAGCCAGCTTGTTCAGTTCAATTACAACCAGTGAATGGCATTGTCATTTTCTAGCTCCCAAACCAGGACAATGGCTTTTATCCAAAAAAAAAAAAGTAAAAAATGAAAATACATGTAGATATATCTTTTTAGATTTATCTTTCAAAATTTATACTCTTAGATGGATGGGACAATGAATGATTGATGGTTGAAAGGTAACCCTGTCGAGACTATAGATGTTTGCTGGCAGCAAAGGCACTACCTGTGACAAAAGAGTAAATTTGAAAGCTAAGTTGGAAGAGCCCCCTACTTTACCTTTAACAACCAATCAAAGCTTGAAGAAACCAAAAAATGTTTTTATTTTATCATAAGGGTTTGTAAATGAAATTGCAAAATTGATATTTTGTTTATTCAGAGTAAGATTTGTTTTATCTAACCAATTCTTAGATAGTTTTTTTTTCCTGAATTGATTCCACTTAAGAAAGTTTTAGAAATTTCATTATTTTTTAGAGATAATTGGTTCTGCCAGTGAATCGCCAATTGTTGTGCTATACAACAACCCCCCATTTCAATTTTTAATTTTAGTCTTAAAATGCTAATAAGAAATGGGTCCCCTTTAGAATATAAAAAGAAATAAAACTTTTTAATAAAATAGATTTGCCATATTAGTCATATAAAATATGCTTTATGAGTATTTAGGACCACTCATCGCAAATCACAATTCTTTACAAACCATAAACATCTGTTTGGAAAGTTGCAATGTGATCAAAGTCATAGCAAAACCCTCATCGCGAAGTTTTAATCAAAATAAGACATTTATAAAAAATACGATGTCATATAACTATTGCATCTCGCACATCATTAATCCAAGGGAATGACTTATAGCATTTCATTGAAACCTTGTGATGCGATAAGACTATCGCAATCGAATATCATCGATCCATAGGAAAGCATCCAAAACACTCCATTGAAAAATTGCGATGCGATATAAATATCGCATATTGCGCTCTCGATAAAAGCGAGTAATAAATACTATGAATACATGCAGTATAGGGATAAAGCAATTATAAAGAAAAAACGTGATTTGCCAAGTTTGAAACCCGTCATCTCCCCATGCCAACTCGGCACTCATCGCAATTGCAACAATGCAAAGAAACCTTTTGAGTGTGGTGCTTGTAACTCCCGATTTGCGATATGTGATGGTTCTACAAATATTAAAATAATGCAATCGCTAATCGCAAACCACAAGAGTCACGGCACCTGTTCTTAAAAAGGACCGTTATGAAACCTGCGATGCGACATATATTACTTCAGCATTAGCGTTTCACGTTACGAAGTTGCAGTAAAAGCATTAAGGGGCAGTTATGGTTAAGTCCTTTAAGGATTTCATCCGTGGTGGCTATGTACAATATAAGATCTTTTGCATCTAATGCGCATAACTTCTTGTAGTCTGTAATTTGTGTATTATCACCTCTCAAGCTTTTCGCCCATTACGCTCCTCTTTTTCATTTTGCAGTGTTAATCCATAATCACACAGTTGGTCAAGATGTCTAAGAAATCTCAAAAGGCGAAGGCCCCCATTACACTGGAAGAAGGACAAGCAAAATTGATGTTAATTGCAGATACTACCTGTCAAGGCCTTGGTAAAATCTCGTGGGAAGGCATATATGCTTTACTTGAAGCAGAGAATCCAAAGGAGATAGAAGAAGAAGCAACAACTGATGGAACTGATGAAACAGAAAACACTCTTAGTGATTTGGCTAGCTACTTCCTCCATAGAATAGCAGCGCGTGCAAAATTTTTACCATATAATGATCTAGTGAGATGGGTAATCGAAAGTATTAATATAACAGACAAAGCTTTCTTCACAACCGATAGAAGGATGTTCGGCACATTCAAACTTGAAGATGTCAAGAGAATGTATCACTTGTCGGATCCCCACCGACACTACAACAAATCATTCCTGGAAGCTTTCGCTAAGGAGAATCAGATAGAGTCAAACCCTATCAAACAGTGGAGACATTTTCCTAACAAGCATAAACATGAATCTTCTGGTATGTTCTCTGTGGACTCTTTAGCATCTCCATATTGTTATTTTGTTGCTATGGTATGTAGGCTCTTTGGAAGCCCCGATTCTGTTAGATTTTCTATAGATATGGTTCCATTGATAGAAGCAGTGATCAACTCCTTTGTTATGGATTGGGCAACCATTCTATCGGATAAAATGGCTAGTCAAATACTAGATTATGGAAGGAACAGATTCGTCACCACCCGAGTTGTGCCCCCATTCTATATGAGTGCTTACATAATGGACACAATCTGTTTTAATTCCGACTTTCCCATCCTAGGTTGGAAATGGACTGTTCAGGATCCAACCCCCATTCATATTTATCATAAGTACTTATGGAAGTTTGAATACAAGAATCATTTATACAGGATTTTCCATGGATTCATTTTACCTATCCATCAAGCCATCTTTAATAAACCTGCTCCTCGGCTGTCTGACGAGACTAGCATTGATTTAACCTCAATCGGCAGTTGGTTCGGGGAGGAGAAGTTCACTTGTATTAGGGTTTTTGGCGGTATTACATACCCTCGTGTCCTTCCACTCTACATTCCAGATAAGCTATTAGCTAGGGAAATAGCCTACCAGATAGTGGAAAAAGGGATGTCTAGAAACCTTAAAGACTCTAAGAAACAAGTGTGGCCTCCATTTCCCCTCCGCTTTGGCACTTACACATTGCATGATTTTAAACATGCCAAGAAAGAAGCAGAGAAAACAAAGGATCTGAGTCTAGCAGTTTTTCCTAAAATACAATATGATCCAAACAAGGTCGCACTCAATTTCACCACTCAGGTGAAAGTTAGTAAATTCATAAATGAGAACGATGAGTTTGATGACTTATTCGCTTCAGCAAAGTTATTTTCACAAGTAAGTCATCTGGCAAGATTCAAATTGGGAGCCGAGAAGATCGACAAATTCATGGAATACAGGACACAGAGGTTACTGACAGTACCTCTAGATTTATTAAATACTACCCCTATTGTTCAGCAAGCAGAGCATAGCGGGGAGCAGACTATTGAAAAGATTTCCGAAGAAAGTGAAACAAGTGAAAATCCCAGCGAACCGCTTAGCACAGATGTTCATATTGACCCCATCTTGATTAAACAATGGGAGCAATTTGATCAACAGATCAAAAGCCAGAGCGATCCCAAAAACATTATCACATTAGCATCGCCCGCAACACAACGGCCCAACGTTCTTGATAGTGTGATTAAAGGAACACCCAGTAAAGACATAGCTCAGAAAGAGATTGAAATAATCCCTGAAAATCCTTCAGGAGAAATTACATTGAATATTGAGGAAATATCACCCTTGGATGTATTTTACAGTCGAAAACACAGCGCTATAGTCAAGAGGCAGAGGAAAAAGAGGAAAATAGACCAGACATCATCCACAGCTCCTCAATCTGAATTTATGAATGTTTTATGGAAGGTTTCAGAGGTCAATCCTTCTAAGGATTTGACTAAGTTATCTCAATTTGCAGGGGCATACACAACCGCTACAATTGATAAGGCAACTGAGGTTAACCAATTGTTCAAAGAAAAGGATCAGAGGATTAATCAGCTTGAAGAACAAGACGCGGTAGAACAACAGAAGATTAATCGGCTTGAGGAATAGTTGACAGAAGAAAAACAAAAGAACGAGCAGCTTGAGGTACAATTAAACCTAAAGAAACAGAAGATCAACCAACGTGCCATCCAAAAACAACAATAGTTGTCTCAAGAGCTCGAACAACTTCAATTGACACATCAACAAGAAATTAAGGCTAAAGAGGAGCAAATCACACAGCTACAACTCTATATAGAACAGTTCAGAGATTATCCCAAGGTTGAGGAATCTAAAAAGGAAGCCCTAGAAGCAAATAAAGCCTTATCTCAACAGTTGAATCTACTATGCCATAAAATATCTGTTATCGACCCATTATGCATCACAACTACATCGCTGATCGATCAAGCAGTTAATACCAGATTAGAATTTGAGGATGCAGATGATAAGGTCACATATTACCTCCTGGCAAAGCACAGAGGAAGGAAGAGCTGATAAACTACCAAAAATTCAAGGGTCGGATAAAGAAGTATTGTTTTCGGAATGGGAAACACAGTTGATAAAGGTAGAAAGGGCTACCTCCAGGGCCAGGGCTATAATGAATAATGTGATTGAGTTGGTAAATGATAGTTTGTATGGAGCCAACGTAATTTCCGATTGTTCCCCAAGAAATATTCCAAAGGCGAAAATGTTATAAAATCAATGGAAGTAAGATTTGGCCACCAAAGATGAACAGCTCAACAGAATACAAAGCCTTAACTGGGACGCGTATTGGTCCTTTTTGGTCAAGCCGCACAGCCAACAGATGACCATCAAATGCCTTGCCGATGTTGTTGATCGCATGATGCCCGAGCTTTTAGATGCCACTTACATGGGACAACTACATTCCAAGATGAGTCATCCTCCAGAAATTCAAAACATGCTCTCAATTTGTCGGTTGTGGATACAGGAGAAGAAATAGATGCAATGAATCTTTTCAAAGGCGATCGCAATACTATTTTTGCAATTCAAATCCCATATTTTAATGTAGGCAGTTCCAACAACTCTCAGCGATTTTTGTGAACAGTTTGTTTTAATTTTATTATAAAACCCCTTTCATGTTATTTTAGAAGGGGTCCTCAATTTGTACAAAAACTAGACTTGAGAAGTTGCACTTCTGCACTTCTTAATTTATTTTTTAGATCAATGTTTCAGATTTTTGTGAAAGAACTTCAATCAAGACGTGCATTTTTGTATCTCCTTGGAGTTTCTGGAATAAGAAGGTGGAACCAGAATGTTACTTACATAACGAGACTCAAATGCATTCGGTATTTCTATCATTGTTCTTTTTGTCTTGTTCTTTATGTAATTAGCATTCCATTTACTTTTCTATTGTTGATGTATTAACATGCTTCAAGCAACTCTATATTATGTCACTTCTGAATGATTTAGAATTGTTATATTAAAAGATATATGTCTGCGATAAATATTAGTGTGTCATGCAATATGTTTTTTACAATTACTTTGTTTATTTTCTTAAACAAAGTAATCATTATTTAAATGCATCTTTCTATGGATAAGTAAATCATCTATATGATTATTTGTCTGCTAGGAATCATCAAGAATCGCATTGTTATGAGATTACCCGGGTTATATAGATATATTTGTATATTTTAGAGTTATAGATTAAATCACCTATCATCTTTGTTATACATTTAAAACACTCATTCATATACAATATTGAGAAATTGGTCCCATAACATCCAGTCGGAGCCACCACACCAAACGAAAAAGGAGTTGTACTAAGGTCCGGACCGGGTGGTTATCCCCAATGTTGGTGCTACGATTTTAGAGGCATCAACAAAACCTTAGTCTTAAAAACATATAGCAAAACCCTAATGCATATTTATATATAGACCTTTAAACAAAAACTTCACAAATGAACATGTTATGTCATTCGTGCCTTACAATAGCCTTACTTACCCTTTCTTGAAAGTGACTGCGTCCCAAGTTATACTTCCTTCAATGTTGTCTTCAAGATATTCTTCACTGGATCTTTGATTTTATCTTCGCTACTCAGATTCCTTGAAATGATGAAAAAAAAGAGTGCTTCTTGACACCTACACTTTCTTCATCCTTCTAGTCTAGGTCTGCGGTCTAATCATAGTGTTTATGACTTATAACGATGCCCAAAAATATGTTCCTGAATTTGGTACTACTTCTATAAGGTTTGGTCTTATTCAAGTTTGCTAGTAGTATACTAGGACTAGTATATGATTTTCAAAGACTTCCTTCCTCCTGGTAGATTAAAATCCTTCAATAGATATTTAAAAGTCAAATGATGAGACTCCTCTTTTCCTTATGATCTTTGAACTTCTTTTTGAATCCTTATGAGAGCAATTGACCTACAAGCTGCCTTTTTCCTTTTTCTACTTCACCTTAGCTCCGAAACCATATTGGAAAATCAGAAAGGCAGAAAGATTTTCTTTTCTTCATAATTACGTGTGATTTCTTAGCAATCTTATTAAACCTCTTTTATGTCTTCTTTTATCTTCTTATCATCAAACAACTATCAAAACATAAATGCATGAAGATCAAAACAAGGACACAAGATACAGGCTCTCAGCCAGGGAAAAACCCCTCTCCTAGGGGAAAACCCAAAAATTCTCTTCTCTTCCTTCAGAACCAAATCAAATGAGACAACCAAGACAAAGACCTCCTCCAATCCACCAAGTCAACCTCCCGAGATAGTCCTTCCAATTAACATCAACCAACAATTTCGGCCCTTCTGCATCAGAACTTCGGCCTTACTGCAGACCTGCAATTTCGTCCCGTTCCTGCAACCTAGAAACTCACACGTGTGGGAGAACAAGAGAGAAATTCGGCTCTTTTAACTTGACAAAATGTTTCTTCTTCCTTCGCTTTAGTTTCTTCCTCCTCTCTAACCTTTTCGCACGTTTTTTTCCACTTCAAATTGCAGATTGAACTTCTTGCTTGAATGGATACTCAAATAGGTCAAATTGCATTGCATTTAAAGTCTTTCTGTGAGGTCAAGTTCCTTCAATGAGGCCTACTTGTCTTCTTTTGAAGCCAACTTGGTGGAGTGACAAGTGACACCTTTTACATAAAAATATTTTTCTTCTTTGATACAATGAACCCAATAAGGGTCTAGTACATAATGACAAGGACAATGACTCAAGACACAAACCCTAGAAGCACTCAATCACTGCTTTGACCTAAAAACATAATCAAATGAGCATGAAACTCATGCTTATCAATAAATTTTCTTTGACAATAATTCTTCTTTTTCTTTTATTTTGACAAATATATTATATCATGAGCCAGACAACAATTATGAAAACTGATACTAGTTACATTTCTCAACAGGGTGTTGCATCCCAAAGGATGGATGAGAGGCAATAGTACTTGGTAGATGCAGAATCAAGTGGGGAAAATTGGGTCACAGAGGGGAGCATATGGCGGAGGTGGGCACAAAAGATGTCCAGGTCCCCTCATTGAAACAGGAAGCAGTACAAGGTGCACCCTTCGGGAGAGGTGTGGTGGGAGGTGGGGTGTCAGCCTAGAACACGAATGGGGGGAAGAGTCGAGAAACATTCATATTTGGCACCTAAAATGCAAGCATTAAAACGGAAAGTCTATGCTATAAAGATGATTTTGGATCTGTCCAAAATAAATGAGAACGAAAACCATGCAAAGGTCATGCCAACATATGTCTTAAAGAATATATTTGGCACAGATGAAATTTTATCCACGTTAAGCAATTCTATATTTGTTTCTCTCAAAAAAGCATTTGTTGATCAAATGATATTTCAAATTAAAGACTCTTTTGATGTAGAAGAGATCCAAGGTGCTTGTGGTAGTGCAAGAATTAGCAAGAAAGGATATGTAACCCTCATTGAGACATTATGTGAAGGATTTTAAAACATAACTATCCAAATCAGATATATAAAAAAAGGTTTATAACTTTATCAAAGATGAAGAAACAGAAATGAATGGCGAATTTTATTGTGAACTGAAATCATTGTTTTTAACTACATTTCTTTGACTATAATTAATAAAAAGAAATAAAACCTGCGGAACTTTCGATGCAAAGGAAAAGATGGCCGGATTGCTTCAGTGATGTATTGATGCAATGGCACAGGGAATGGAAGCACTGTATCCAAATCCCACACTTGAAATTGGGTATCCTTTCCTGTTGTTTTCTGTCAAGTGTAATTTAAATTTTTACAGTCCGCATATTAGCCTTCAAACTTCTCAGAGGGTACATTTACCAATAGCTATACCCATGCAACTAGCTTTAGTACAAGAAATTACTTCGTAAGCATTGTCCTACAGCACATTTTCATAATTTAAAAAAACACAAAACGAATATTTATGACCATTGCTGGACAAATATAATGAGTACTAATGAATCAAAACAGACCTGAACACAAATTACATGGTAATCCCATATCACCAGTCCTTCAGTCCCCTTGCTGGCCTTCTGATTCCACAATGGCACCTGAAAATAATGGCAATTTAGTGAGACCATTAGAATTAAAAGTGAACAAAATAAAAATGAGTATGATAGGAATGCCATGCAAGGTGATTCAACATTATCACTTGTGACATTTATGATTTGATAATAAACTATTATAAAGCTTAGTCTCAAGGTAACAATCAAGCTAAAACGAAAAGCAATAATTTTGTGGCCACTCCAGGAAAGCAATTCACCTCTTCACAATTTTCACAGATCAATTTCAGATGAGCATTGCTTACAAGAACTAATATCTAGATTCAACTATTATCTAGATTAATTCAATTATTATTCGTTGGACATTAATATACCCATCTTATCTTATCTACTCTACTGCATTTTGTAAAAGACTTCCATTTCTGCAAACTTCTCCTACACCACATTTTAGAATAACAATATCAGAACATGAGTGACTATTTCAAAGAAGCATAAAAGCTTGACGTGAAATAAATGGATTTTCATTAGCTGCACAGATCAGTCCAATATGCACAACACAGTAACAAATTAACTTTATAGTAACTAATTCCAGACAGGTCAAACAATGGAAATAGGCATAAAACAACTAAAAGCTTTATAATTGCCTGTCGATTTTCATTGGAGATGAAGACAACAAAAAGATTGGACCCTTCTTGATCTGCAACCCGAGCACTGCATAACTTTTTGCAAAGCATGTAAACGTTTTCCTCACTACATCAAAGCAAAAGTAAAAGCTGTTGTCACAATGTTGAGAAATCATCAAACAATCAAAATTGGTCTGGAAACTAGTACTCGATTCAATAAAAATTAATATGTATAAGCAGCTTTGCTTCACAAAATTAAAATGCCTGCTCTGGAAAGGTCCCCAAAACACCTATCAAGCATTATATAAAACAGAATGGAAAAACAGGAAGGCACAGTATCATCAGAATAATTAATAAATTGACAGCATAACCTTATAATTCTATCTGAATACAGCATACTTTCAAAAAAGTGTCAGGTTTACCACAGAAGCCAGTCATGATAAGAAATACAGCAGATTCCCTCTGAAATCAATCTGAACACATTTGGATTGAACAATGAATAATAAAGAACCTTTTGACTAAAACTGGAAACAAAGATGATATGAAAGTATGACCAAGGCCAAAGACAAATCATTTGAAGACAGAATCTAAGAATTTGCTGCATTCCTAAATACCTGATGGGACACATTCGAATAAACTGGAAATAATAAAACATAAACAGAAACAGTTGTGACACTTACACATCCAAGGGTTGGATTAGGATAGCACCTGCTAATACGGATAAATGGAGGAAGAGATCTTCATGAATAACAGCATAAAATTGGCTGTTATAACTTATGCTCATAAAGACAATCAGAAACATAAGATAAGAGGGAACCCCTATTTATAACAATAAAATGTATAAGCCCTTACCCTAAATTTATGTCACGGGTCTCGACCAATATTATATAAAAATGGCCTTTGTACATATATGATCTTAATTCAAAGATATTACCTATGTGGTGATTGGATACACAACATGTCCTCCCCTATAAACCCTTAACCTAAACTTATGTTATGTGTCTAGGCCTCTATTATATAAAGATGGTCTTTGTACACATATGACCTTAATTCAAAGATACTACCTATGTCGTGACTGGTTACACAGCATGTCCTCCCCATTTTCCCGTATTTGCCTCTGGTATTCTGGTTCGAGGTGGCTCTTCAAGCAAGTGGAGGTAAACTAGGCTATTTCATGAGCTTAGACCCTCTTCAAACAGGCGGTGGGCTTGGATTTTGATCGAGATCGATCTCAGAGAGGATCATTTCGAGGAAATTGATCTGATTTGCAGCGATTTTGCATGGACCCAGAAGGTAGATTATTAGAAGATCTTGTTTCGTTGTTTTAAATGTCAGGAAGTCGACCATCTTCATAGTCAGTGTACAAAGGTGACTGCTCCTTTTAAATGGGAAGAAAAAGGAATAGATGAAAGTCAAAAAGGAGTCCATTTCAACTGAGGTACATGCGGTTTTGACTGACAAGAAGGACAGTATGGAGGCTTCTTCTCCAACTCATGCAGTCATCTCTAAAAAGAAGCCACATTCGGCTAGTAAGTATTTGACTCCCTTGATTGTTTCTCCTGTTATTTCTGTGGATGGTGAACCATCTAGCATGCTGAGCCAAACCCCTCAATCACCTACCCAAATACCCAAGTCTCCTAAAGGTCAAAGCACGCCTATTCCTCGCTCACGGGCTTTTTTCCTTGATGTTGGCATTTCAGGTGTTTGTTCTGGCTTGTCATACATTTTGGATAAGGATGAAGTCTTTAAGGTCATTTATGCTCTTAGGTCCATGGTTAACTCAAAGAAGGATCGCTCGTCTAAGGGTGGTCTAGCACTCGATGCCCCTCTAGCCAAACCTATAGGCCAAAAATCTCACCTTCTTAAAGCTCAATAGAAAGCAATGATGGAAATCAAAAAGGGGTAACAATCCACCATCTCTACAGCCCTTGAAGTAGGGAAAGCCCTATCCTTCTTGGCGTCATGATCATTCTTTCATTTAATGCTTGCAGGGCGAGGGTACCCAAAAGCAATTAGCCCCAAAAGGCTTATTCGAAGCCATAATCCAAATATTAATTTTCTATGGGAGACAATGACCTTGGGCGAGAAGTCTATTTCTTTACTTGGACCAAGGCTAAAAGACTGATCCCTCGCTTCTTTGGATGCAAACTATATGTCAAGTGGATTGGTTATGGGATGGGGCATGACTTACTCTACTTTGCCATCCTCAGTTGCTCAACCCCCTATCTTTTGTTGCAATGGAACAAAAATGCGCAAGTTTTCATTTCAATATACTAAATGTAAACGGGATACTCAAAGAAGAAGCCTTTCTAGGAACAATTGGATGGTTCGTGTAATACCCCTACCTGACCCCTGTGATGTTAATATCAGTGTTGTGAAAATCGCGTTTAAATCACGCGTTTTTCAAAAAATCGCGATTTTTTCCCTTTGGCGATTAAATCGCGCTTTTTAAGGGAAAAAATCGCGGTAAAATTTTTTTTCCCGATTTTTTGAAAAAAGCGCGATTTTTTGAAAAAATCGCGCTTTTTTCGAAAAAAGCGCGATTTTTCAGTAAAAAGCGCGGGGTCGGGCGGCAGCGGGTTTTATATGAAAAAAATTAGATTTTGTTTTTGCCCATTTGGACAGCGCGCGGGTTAGGAAGAGCTCTGAGCTGGAGAGAGGGTTTGGAGGGCGATTTCGCCGATTCAAAGGGTCTACGCTCACCATTTCGAGAGGAGATCGCCATTTTCACCGTAGAAACGGTATGTAGGTTGATTTTTTTTAGTTTT
>APFE031164235.1:33951-131348 GCA_000404065.3 Pinus taeda
GGTGCGTACCCCTGTAAAGGTCAAAAGGCGCGAGTTTCATCTTAAAAGAGTTACTTGTGGTCACTTCTAGAGCCTTCTAGAAGAGTGTTTGATGTGTATTGAGCGCCTCCAGATGGTTCATGCATCCCTATGATAGAGGAACTTATCCCATCAAGAGAGGAGCTACCCAATCCAAAAGAGGGAGTATCCCATTGATGTTGGAACTGAATAACTTCCTCTAGAACACTATAAATACAGGCCTTGGGCCAGAGGAAGGGGAGGTTGAAAGCTGAACATTCCAAAGGGTAAATGCTGCTGAATTAGGACTTCCATTGTAAACTTGTGAGGAGAGATCACCATCCTTCCTTGTTTCATTTGGAAGTGGGTGAGCTTGTCAAAGTAGAGGAAAACTCTTGCTGGACCCTGGGAGGAACTTGCACAACACCAAGGCTCAGGTTGTAATGGTTTCTTTTTTGTTTCCTTAATACAAATAAGTCCATTCTTCTCAATGATTTGTTGTTAATGAATTGTTTCATATACTCCTTGGTCTATATGTTGAATATGCTTTGTTTTATGGAATATTCAGGTGTTATGTAATCGTTTGATTGTTAGTGTATGCAGGTTTCAAAGTGAAGGAGGAGCTCATCCGGATCAGTGAGGCTGGACTGCTACAATGAGCGTTGGACTTGAGGTAGGATCGAAAAACACTTGGTTTCTCATAGAATGGTGTATGTTTAGAGAAGGATTTCTCTTAATTGTCTTGTTTGTCACTAGAGAGTCTTAGACTCCTAGGGAGGTTAGTTTTGTCCGCAAAAATAACTCTTTCCGCATGACACCAGTACTACCAACCCTTTCGGCAATAGTCCGTGGTGCGCGGACTGAGGTCTCGCCTGAGGTAGTATGGGAGGGTGTTGGAACCAAGTTTCCGCACCCTAGGGATGTCTTGATGAAGTATGGGAAGTTCATAGACCGATCCTGCGCACTTGCGCTGCTCCGCAAACCCATCTGTCCTTAGCAGCTTGTGCGACTACTTTCGCATAGCTCTATAAAGAGTGCGAAGAGGTTCTGTCTAGTTCCTTTATCCTTACTATGTTATTATTATAGATCTTAACTTAATTGCATATACCCAATATTCGTATTAATCATTCAATTTTCATATCAAGTGCACACAATTATAAAACCGTAAAGAGATACATAACCATAATAGGAGTATAAACACACAATATTTCAGAATCAACTTTTTTATTAGTTCTCTGTCCAAGTACAATCCCAACTTCACCCTGTGCACTCAGCTACAGGCATCCGTGCACACAGCTGCTGACTCTACCAGGCCTCTGTGCACTCAGCTGTAGAGCCTCTCCCTACTACTACAATTCAAAACTTGAACTTACAGACTCAAAGTGAATTCCTCATTCAAAAACCCATATTACTTCTCAAAACTAAGACTTCTTTTACACTTAGAGCCTCACTCTATTTATACAATCCCATGGTCCGCAGACCATGGGTAGGTCGACACATTCTATATTAAATTGCATTATTTTACGGTGGACAACCCTAGAATCTCATGCTTCGCACCCGCATTTTGTGGGGTCTTTACATTACATTGACCAAAACCTCGGGCTTCAAGCCCCAAAAACATGTTATGGGAGGATCCGCTACCCAATAGGCCCCCAACACAATCACCGTGGCTCGTCCCGAGTCACTCGGCTGGTGCGGTGACCTTCACGCAGAGTCCATATAGCAACTTTTGTGCTTCGCTTACGCCTCCCACACATTCTTTTGTTGTCCACTGTATCAGTTGCGCGCGAATCTCTGATGCATCGTTGTCAAGTGCAATTCCTTGCCTCAGTGCATATGTACCCTGCATCTGGGTGAGCTTTCCCTCGATCATGGAGATGACCATGAATGCTTCCTCGAGCCAAGGCTGGATGCATACTTTAAGCACTGCTTCTTTCTGGCACACGTCATCCACCTATTCCTTTAGAGCCTGGGCTTCCCTCATCTTGGCCAGTCATTGAGTAAGGGCGACCATCTATGCGGTCCCCTGGACATTATCATAGGTCAGCTGCAACTCCCGCACTTCTATCTCTAAACGTTGTAGCATTGGGTCTTCCTGCAGTGAAGTGAGGGTGAAGAGTGATTGATCTAACAAACCCATGCAATCCTATATGGTGCGCTCTATTGCTTGTTACCCCGATTGATGGTGTGGTTGCTCTACTCTCTGACTTCCAGGGGTGTAGAGCGATCTGTAGGTTCAGCTCCAAGTGAACCTTCGTGGCCTCCTCTTGGGCCTTGAGGACTCCAGCCGCTAGTTGGTGAATCTTTTCTGCTATTGGGAGTACCACTGACACGGCCAACTCCGGTATGCTACTACAGGCCTCCTCAACGGCCTATTCCAATCCCTAGGTTCGTGCGACTAGGTTGTCATGCTGCAAGCTAAGCTGTTCTAAGTTTAACTTCTGCTCACTCAAGACTTAGAGGGCATGGCCCTCCTTGGCACGAAGCTCAGTAGTTACCCCATCTTGTAGTTGGTATAGGATTTCTCTAGGAAGGGCGGCCAAATTCAACCTCCAGCCCTTCATTTGACTTGTCGTGGCCCCATTGCCCTTGGAGGCTGCTAAGACTATGACTTCTGGTAATACAAAAGTGTTTGTGGTGCGGGCGCACAACATTGGCTCAACTTCGGATGTACCTGCCACAACGTGTGGTGGCATTATTCTTTGGGGTCACACCTATAATGCCTGCAACTACACTCTGAGTGCCCCCAAGACAGTTGTCTACTCTGGTATTAATTCTTCAAAAGCATCCTTAGTGACATTGTGAATTGTTTCGCCAATGTCAAGACAGTCTCCCTCGGTGAGTTGGATTGGGTTGGTAGAGGTCTTTGTTGCCTTTGTATTTTTCCACGAGGTTGGCTTCTCATGGACACGCAGCCTCTTGAGTTGGGTCTATTTTGGTGTAGGGTCCGTGCGTTCCTCTTTCTCAACCTCCCCCTATATGTCCTACTCCGTGGACATTTCCTGGCCTTCCTTAGTCTCTTTGGTGGGCACAGTTATGGTCTCTATCATCTGTTTTTCCACTGCTGCCTCAACCACCTTCCACTGCATGGTCGCTTCTTGTTCCTAGTGCTTTTTCTCTGCTAGTTGCATGATGCGCAGCTTGGTTTCCTTCTTTCGTTGTTGTGCTGCAATCTTTTCCATTTCTGCCAAGTTTGGGGCACACCACTCTGGAGACCAGGACACCATTACCGTAAAGATCACATCATCTGTTGCGATGAATAGGAGTTTTACCCATGTTCGTGCGGGACCTTTGTGCGCCTAGATATGTAGGTTATGCATATCTACCTTGAACTCTGCCAAACTCTACAAGCTGTTATGGACTGTAGGGGACAAGCGTGGAGTATAGTTGATCCATGTTTGTATGCTTGCATCTACGAACACCCAAAATTCCTTTATCTTGCAAATCCTCGTCGTGTCTTTCATTACCGAGAGCGAGGTGTACCTCACAACTTTGACCCTCAACTATGAGAAACTGATTGTCTTCCGTCAGCTCTCCAACAACCAACAGGATGAATAAGAGCAACCATGCATAGTGGAAGGTCCTACCCTACTCTTAGGCCTCTCTACAGTTTGTCAAAAATTCGTCAAAGAGGAACTACACCCAGTTGAACTGGACCCCCTCTGCGCACTACTTTGCCAACGTAATTACAGATGGTGGCACTTCGTCAACCCGGCATTTCCTCATTATCTTGACGGCCAGTAGCTGGGTGGCTATGCACACCCCTTGGTCCTTGATGCTTGCGATTACATACCCTTGCTTCCTCTTCTCCAGCTTATATTTGGCTTTCATAGCTTCTGCGAGGGCCAAGTCGTTGCTCTTTCTTGCTATGGTTGCGGGGTCATTTCCTTTGATGGGAAGCCGAGAAATCCGGTGAGTTAAATCGGTCATGATCGGAATCGGCTCCTCCAGCCAGAGATACCCATCATGTATTAGGCACAGTAGCTGCCGAATGACAGAATTGTGATGGGTGCACAGTGGTAGTGGGGTATCCATCATAGATGGAGTAACCCAGCCCTCTCCACACCGTGTAACCATTTCTACTATAGTAATTTCTCTGCGGCCAACTATGGGAACTTCTCGCTGTCCGCGAGGTCCCAATCTTCGAACTTCATATTAGGTACCTATACCATCAGCAGATCTTCAAACCTTATTTCATTTGGAAGAAGTGCAGTCTGGAGCGCACTCTTCATGGCCTCCAGGTTCTTCGATATCTTGGCTTTCCCCTTCCACGAGGGGATGTCGGGGGGTAGCTTTATCGTCGAAGGCACTTGGGAGACAGTCTCTGCCTCATCGTCCTATGCTACAATTTGGGCTATCAGAGCTTCAAAATCTTCCTCCTCCACAATTTCAAGGGTGATGGCTTTTTCCTTCTCTGTCATTAATAATTTACTAATTCATGGGTTCCGTGGTGATATTTGGACTGGCCCCATTGTTTGCTTATCTTTCTGTGGTCACGGCGTGCGAGGTGACTTAGGAACTTCTGGTGCAGCTGCCACCTCTTCAGGCTCTTCCTTGACTATACGAGGCTTTGAAGTAAGTTCCGCGAATTGCACTCTTGTTCTTGCAGCCGTCATCATGTCTACAATTGAGGGTGGTAAGAGTACATAACGCTTAGTGCTCTGTACTTGCTCAATTCTCAAACAGCCAAGTGTTGCCCTGTGGCTATCCCTGATGGTTTTATACAATCTTTTGAATTTGAATTCGACCCTTCCCCCCATTTCTGAGTCATTAATGCCTTTTTGGAAGTAGATCGTCCCAAATCTCGCTCTTAATTCGTATCTTAATTGCCCGCTACCCGGTCCTTTTTGCCTTAAATTGGACCTCTTTTCATGAACAGTGACACCAACGGTCACCTCCCAACCTATCCGCGCAGTAGCATGGCTTCCTATGCGTGGTTGCGACCCCTGTGATATACTAATCCTACGCGCAACCTCCTTGTCACGCAGCTCCCATACAGAATCTTTTATAGTCTTGTCCTCTCTTTCAACTGCTTGCAGCGCTGAGACTGTGCTTCCTACAGATAGTGAGGTGGTCGCACCCATGGTGGAAGGCTTCAAGTCACCTTTCAACCGAGTCTATGTGCCTCCCTTAGTTACTCTCGTGCCAGTCAATGCCTCGCGTTCTTCCTTATATGGTGCACTCCCCTGGTTACTTTGTTTATTAAGGTGTGGTTGCAACCATGGTAGCAGAGCTAGAAATTCTCGGTGACAATATTCTAATGCAGTGGTATGGTTGCACGTATCTTGTCCTTCCCTTTCGTGGACGTGACATGTTTGTGTGATTTCGGTCTCCAGTTTTCTGATTTCCATGTCTATTACCATGCTTTTCTGCTTCAGTCGTACCCGAGCTTCTTCGAGTTTGTGATTGAATTTCCCTTGCCGAATGACTTCTCGTAACTGCATAATTCCTTTACCTGGGTCCTCGCATACTTTCCTTACTGGGGAAGATCTGGTATGGGGATTCTTCTCTGCTCTTATGGTTTCATCTCCTCTCATCAGTGTTGGGATCACTTCCACACTCCGGTTTTTGCTCATGCCCATTGAACCGTTGGTACACATAGGTCCCAATCAGTTTGTCTCGCCTGGTGAACTTTGTTCATGATTCTGCATAGCTTTTTGAATTCTCCGAAATGGAATTGTTGTTGATTTTCCTGTTGCCGCGTCTGGTTCTTATTTTCGATCCTTAGTCTGGGACGTGCCTGCATAGCATAAATCTGCACCCATCGACACAGTTTGGCGCACAAGTTACTTCGTCCTGATTTCCTGCTCTCATTCAACGTTGGGGACTTCCAAATTGTAAGTGCATTCATCTTCTACATTCACTCCAGTTTCCAATAGTCTTCTGATGTGTATTCCACCATCGTGTAGGTGTCGCGTGAAACGCCCATTCCAGTGCACCGTACTACTATTGTTTCAATACTACACTTTCAAATTTGTCTAAGAAATCATCCACCGTTGTTACCCCATCATATATTGGTAATTCCCTTGATTCTGTTGTCACACACTGCAGTGATCTAATCATCATGTTGCAATTCAGGTTGTCACTTTGTGCAACCAGTTCTGCCAGTGTTCTACTTCTTCATTTGAATCCGAAGTACAGGAACTATTGCATTCCCACGATATTCTCCCATCTACAGTGGGGTTCACCCGATCCTAGTCTTGCGTCGTTATTTTGTAAATACAAGCCAACTCATCGTCGCTTTCATCGTCGTGCATGGGCTCAGTGTAGCACGCTCCTTCGGCTAGGTCTAGCAGAACGACTACGCGAAGGGAATTTTTCTTGAATATCATCTTATGCTTTTTCAAGTTGATGACTCTATTCATATCAGTGGCCCAGTCTATTCCTAGTAATGCAGGATAAGGATTGTTGTCATCAACAATCTCTATTACTTCAAAGTTTGTCTGTGTGCTCGTACCTTCGATATTAACTGTTACCCCTTGCAATCTCCCCATGGGCAAAATCTTCTATTGGTTCACCATTCGTAATTGAATAGGGGACCACTATAACGTAGGCCTACCCATGCGTTCCCATGTCTACTTTGGTAACACATTTGCATCCAAACCCAGGTCTAGGATTACCTGATCCATTTCATATTCACCAATCTGCGCCGTTAATCTCATTTCCCTCCCAGTGCACAATGTATGCTTCCCTAGTTTCCAGACTACACGTGGTTCACCCGACCCTGCGCACCTAGTGATCAGCTCTTGTAGTCCTTTAACTGCCTTATTGTCATGCAGCAGCTTCATGCATGTCTCTAAAAAGATAGTAAGCATAGAAGGATCCATTCCTGGCTCTGGTTGATCCTTACTACCTAAAGAAGAGGTCTCTGCGAAGCTCTTCTTAGCTTCCATAAACGCCTCCTTTGTGCATTCCAAGTCAAACTCAGGTTCCTTTGTAGGATCCTTGAAAACCCATGTATCTTCCTCGGGCTGCTTCCCCTTATCTTCCCCTATGGTCGCGCCACTTATGAGAATCATGTTCAAGTTGGAATCTTCTTCGTGCAGTTCAGACCTCATCATTTGGATATTCTGAGTCAAATTAGGCTGTAGTAACCCTTTCTCGTGCATCTGCGCGATCAACATAGGACAATCTACCATTTCATGATCAAACTGAGCATAGTAAAAACAAAATATTCTCGTCGGGTTGGTACAATCGCGAGTGTAGTGGCCTGATCCTCCGCAATTGTAACGGATTAACTGTCTGCGGCCCCTTCCTGGTCCCATTCCTCCTTGTCCTCGACCTCGGCCCTAAAATCCAGCGTGCATCATCCCCGTGGCTAGGTCGAGGCCTCACGTTTCTATTCGCATTCTATATGCTGGGGTCTACTCCATCATTAACTTGTAGATGTGACAAGCAAGCTCTTCATGGCCCACCGATCCACAAAAATTACAAAACAGTTGCTGGGGAGTTTGTGTATACTTCTGCAACAAGTGATAATTATCCGTCGTGTGCTTTCCTCCTATCTGACAGATTGCGCACCAGAGGACGTGTGCCACACTTAGCCCTGCCTATGCCTCTGGTATCAACGACATTGGTCCCCCTCCTGCGAAGTAGTTCGCGAATACTAGATAGCGGTCTTTGTCATGGCCCTGGCCTTTGCATTTTATGCACCACACTTCTTCGCATGCCTATGGTCGTGGTGCCCTATCTTACTTCAAGCTCTACATCTCCAAGCATAGATTCTATAGTTGCACATGGATTTGTTGGACTCCCAACCCCGGATCCTGTATCAGTTTTCATGAAACCTCATCGCCATTTCCAACGCTTCGACCTGGGTTGAAAGCTTCTGCTGTGACAATGCTGCACTCAGGTGTGGTGTCAAAGACGCTGCAAACCATGCACAGTGTTTTGCATCTGTTAGTGTCATATTAGCCTCGTGGATTGTACCCTTCATCCTCTGATCCAGATCCCAGGTGGTCTCGCCTGGAAGCATCATGATTTATTTAAATCTGATGATTAACTGTGTCTCTGATTTCAGCCAGCTAAATTCTTTGTTCAACGCATTCTGGATCTCCGCTATTCCTACATTTGGGTGATCATTAGAGTGCTTGATATACCATGTCAGCGTGTGATCCTATAGCACACTCACCAATGTGGCCTTCTTAATGTTGTTGTCCGTGACCCCTTGTGCTTCCCACACTGCTCTTACCACGAACTAGAATTGGTCTGGATCCTCATTCTCTACTCCTCTGAATATGGGTAGCTTGATCGCGCTCGGCATGCTAAACTATGGGGGTGGTGGAGGTGGGGTGGATGAAGATGGAGGTGAAGGAGGCAAAGTAGGTGGTGGCGTAAGTGGAGGTGGTAACTGCAGAATGCGTTGCCTTATCAAACTGACCACACTTCTTGGAGAGAGCCAAGCGAGCTCTTCCTCACTTTCTCGTGAAGGTGAAATCAAGGGACTGTTTCCTAATTCCCCGCTACCTTTGTATATTCTTCCGCTCCGCGTCGTTCCAAACATTAATGTATTCACATCACCTATTTTTCACATAATAGCTTCTTAATCCAGGTATTTAAGGATTTGATGTACCTACCTCATGGTCCCTTGATAAAATTTCATTCTGCTTCGCTATAGCTCACAATTGTGTCCACCGCAAACTCAGTGATAAATCCCCCTATATCCGATCGAGCCAATGGTCCACAGCTCACGTGATCGTATCTTCTGATGCCTCTAGTCTGCGCACTAACTTCGGAGTCCACACTATCAGTTGGTCGAGCTTACACCTTCACTGGCTGTCGTCTAACCTTGCGATCCACTCGTATAATTCATAATGAAAGGATGCAAAGAAGATCTCATGGATTTCCGTATACATGTAGCGATCCAGCCACCTTTTCTTGGATACTTGCAGAATTTTGTTTTCCTTTGTCACGAACTCGTGAATCTTCTTGTCCAACCACTCTTCAGTTTCCTTCTTTGTTGGGTTCCAGTGGCATGACATCATACATCCCTTAGTTAGATCCCAATCCTGGAAATGGAACCATTTGTTGGCTACGTGGGGCTTGACCCACGTTCAGCAGTGAGTTTAGCCAAGAAAATCCTGGTACTACTGGCCCTTTCGGAAACAGTCTGCGATGCGCGGACTGAGGTCTCACCCGAGGTAGTATGGGAGGGTGATGGAACCAGGTTTCCGCACCCTAGGGATGTCTTTATGAAGTCTAGGAAGTTCGCAGACTGATCCTGCGCACTTGCGCTGCTCCGCACAACCATCTGTCCTTGGCAGCTTGTGCGACTGCTTTCACACAGCTCTATAAAGAGCGCGAAGAGGTGTTGTCTAGATTCTTTATCCTTACTATGTTATTATTATAAATCTTAACTTAATTGCATATACCCAATATTCTTATTAATCATTCAATTTTCATAGCAAGTGCACGCAATTATAAAACCATAAAGAGATGCATAACCATAACAAGAGTATAAACACACAGTATTTCAAAATCAACTTATCTTTTATTAGTTCTCTGTCCAAGTACAATCCCAACTCCAACCTTCACACTCAGCTGCAGGGGTCCGCGCAGATAGTTGTGGACTCTATGGGGGAATCCGCTGCCCAATAGGCCCCCAACACAATCATCATGACTCATCCTGAGTAACACAACTAGTGCAACATTCTTCCGTTGTCCGCTGTATCAGTTGTGCGTGAATCTCTAATGCATCATTGTTAGGTGCAAGTCCTTGCCTGAGTGCATACGTACCCTGCATCTGGCTAGCTTTCCCTCAATCGTGGTGGTGACTGTGAATGCTTCCTCAAGCCAAGGCTAGATTGCTCACCATGCTGAACTGTGGGGGTGGTGGAGGTGGTGTGGGTGAAGATGGAGGTGAAGGAGGTGAAGCAGGTGGTGGCGTAAGTGGAGGTGGTAACTATGAAATGCACTGCCTTATCAAACTGACCACACTTCTCAGAGAGACCCGAGCAAGCTCTTCCTCACTTTCTCGCAAAGGTGAAATCAAGGGATTGTTTCCTAATTCCCCACTACATTTTTAGATTCTTCCACTCTGCATCGTTCCAAAGATTAATGTATTCGCATCACCCATTTTTCATGTAATAGTATCTTAATCCAAGTATTCAAGGATTTAATGTACCTACCTCGTAGTCCCTTGAGAAAACGTCGTTCTGCTTCGCTATATCTCACGGTCGTGTCCACCGTGAACTCAATGATAAATCCCCCTATTATCCGGTCGAGCCAATGGTCCACAACTCTCTTCTGATGCCTCTAGTCTGCGCACTAACTGTGGAGTCCACACTATCGGTTGGTTGAGCTTACACCTTCCCTGGCTATTGGCTAACCTCGCAATCCACTCATATAGCTCAAAAGGAAAGGATGTGAAGAAGATCTCGTGGATTTCCATATACACGTAGCGATCCAGCCACCTTTTCTCAGATACCTGCGAAGTTTTGTTTTCCTGTGTCACGAACTTGTGAAGCTTCTTGTCCAACCACTTTTCAGTTTCCTTCTTTGTTGGGTTCCAGTGGCACGACATCAGACATCCCTTAGGCAGATCCTGGTCCCAACAATGGAACCATTTGTTGGCTACATGGGGCATGAGCCAGGTTCAGGAGTGAGTTTAGCAAAGAAAATCCCGATACTAATGGACCTTTCGGCAATAGTCTGTGGTGTCCAGACTGAGGTCTCACCCGAGGTAGTATGGGATGGTGCTAGAACTATGTTTCCACACGCTAGGGATGTCTTGATGAAGTCTGGGAAGTTCGTGGACTAATCCTGCGTACTTGCACTGCTCCGCGCAGCCATTTGTCCTTAGCAACTTGTGCGACTGATTTCGTGCAGTTCTATAAAGAGTGCAAAGAGGTGTTGTCTAGATCCTCTATCCTTACTATGTTATTATTATAGATCTTAACTTAATTTCATATACTCAATATTCTTATTAATCATTCAATTTTCATAGCAAGTGCGTACAATTATAAAACCGTAAGCATATGCATAACCATAAAAGGAGTATAAACACACATTATTTTAGAATAAACTTATCTTTTATTAGTTCTCTGTCCAAGTACAATCCCAACTCCGCCCTACACCCTCAGCTGCAGGGGTCCTTGCACATAGTTGCAGACTCTACCAGGCCTCTGCGCACTCAACTGTAGAGCCTCTCCCTACTACTACAACCCAAAACTTGGACTTATAGACTCAAAGCGAATTCCTCATTCAAAAACGCATATTACTTCTCAAAGCTAAGACTTCTTTTACACTTAGAGCCTCACTCTATTTATATAATCCCATGGTCCGCGGACCATGGGTAGGCCGACACATTCTATATTAAATTACATTATTTTAGGGTGGACAACCCTAGACTCTTGCACTCCACGCCTAAATTTTGTGGGATCTTTACATTACATTGACCAAAACCTCAGGCTTCAATACCCAAAAACATGCTATGGGGGGATCTGTTGCCCAACACATCTACTATAGGGCTTCCAGGGTCCAAATGCTTTGGACAGATTACCTGCCCCAACATTAAGTCAGACAGTTGTCTAATGACATTAATGGTAGCGGCATCTCTTTTTTGTCTCCCTGGATGCTTGAAACACTTCTCCTTAATCAACTTGTTGTAAATAGGTACATCCTTGATGGCTTGGAGAAGTGGAATCTTGACACATAGGTTTTTCAATTCTCGCAGAAGTTCAGTCTCTTCTGGGGTAGGCTAGAGTGGTTGAGTTAATCTCTTAGGAAAGGGTGGATTTACTTTAAGAATGCTTTCCTCTCTTTCTTCTTCAACCTCCCTAACTGGAGGTGGAGGTTGGTTATCTGTGAGAAATCTCCAAGATCTCAGGTTAATTTCCTGGATCTCCACAGCATAAGTTGGATATGATGTCTCTCCAATGTATACTTGTTGTGCGTGTGTGTTATTCAGGTTTGGATTTGGCTAGGCAGGCATCTAGGTTATTCAGGTGGAGCAGAGTGTAACACCTATGGTTGGGCAGGTAGTGAAGGCAATAAAGTTGGAACATTGTTGCACTAGGGCCCCCACCCCTGGGGTGGTGCATTCCATTGAGGTTGTGGCGGAGCATATGGTTGAAATGACTGGATGGCTGGCTGGGAATGAAACTAAGATGTAAAGGACCAAGCAGGAGGCGTAGACTAGGAAGGATGAGCACGGGGTCCCCAAGAAGGTATGGATATGGTCTGGTTTGGGTTTTAATATGCATGGGATGACCCTTGCATACCTTGCTGATATGGCCTAGGCCCATGAGGTATATTTTGTTTTATGTAGCACAACTGCTCAGTGACCTTTTTAGATCCTTGATATATAGCTTTGAGTCCAGGCAAAGAAGGGCTCTTGTCTATGGAGTGGTTTTCTTCACAGACTGAGAAAATCTCAATGGAATTCACTGGAAGTTCATTCCTAGGGTGCCTCCTGGTGCATCTCGGATAGAAAATGGCCAAGGCTCTCTCTGCTTCCTCCTGCTTTCTCCTAATTTTCATAGTGTCCATATGTAAGGCAAGGGTTTGCAGCATATCACCCTTGAAATCTTCCAGCATGTTTCCAATTTTACCCTTGATAGATGAATTGGAAGAGGATGTGTTAATCATAGGTTGACTTCCTGATGAGCCTAGGTATTGCAACAAGAATGTTTCAACTCCCAGGGCTACCAAGTTTACTTATCAACCTTAGGTCCGTACAAACTTGGAGGTAATAGTGCTATATGCACAAGTAAAAGTGAAGGTCCTACCTATTTTCACTATTTACATGGCAAGAGACCCTAGGAGTTCCAAGCCAGATTTCTATAGGGTCAGAAGAAGCTTAATCCTTTGATGGAAGAAGAGCAAACCTACTCTAAGAGAGAGCTACTCTACTACAATAATGAAGAAAAAAGCATGAAATTTTAAACCATACCATAACCTAATTAACTAATTAAACAGCTTAGGCTAAACAAGATTGCTAAAACAACACTAACCTAATGCTGCTATCTAAGTTGCAAAGGTAAAGAGTATTACACTATACTAAGGTGTAAGCAAAGGAACTTAGACTAAATCCATTTTCAAGCGAAAGAGCAATCAGAGGTCGAAATCAATGAAAGGAGGATGTAAGGGCACAGTAATGCATAGGGACCGTTGTATCGAACAACAAACAGAATATGGACGGTGGAGATCTTATGGCAAAGGCTTAAGTGACTAGATGGATGAACAAGATGAACACATGGGATGAACGGCTGAGGTCTTATCGTGGACGTTAATTCATGAGATGGACGGACTGGGTAATGAAGCGATGAACAGCTGAGATCTTATCACGTGGATTAAGTCAAGAGAAGGACGGAAAGGATTAACCAGAGGATGGAAAACGGATATCGTATCGCGGAAAAAGAAACGTGTGAAAATGATGGAGCGTGTTTCTAAGGTGGTAAGTAGTTTCCCGCATGCCCTCATGGCCGTAAGTGCAATTCTGAAATTTCACGCAATTAGCCTTACTGTGCAACATGTAGCATAAGAAAACCACTTTTCTCTCATGCTCTCAAGTGGATAACGGTCGTGCAATAATTTGCGCAAGATTGCGCGATAGTCGTTGGATCAAGCGGGGTTGATCAATGGTAGAGATCGGCCAAGCTAGTTGGCGATCAAGTGAAGTGATAGCCGTCGGATCAAGAGACAAATCGACAGTGGAGATTAAAGTGCATAAAGCAAGTGGAAGACTTCACATGATGCAGCATTTGAATAAAACTAATGAATCAGACAGTGGTCATGAAGGTTTCTTGTGGATAAGACGGTGAGGAAGCGATGCATGAAGAACGTGTTGAAGGAGGTTTTTAAATGAAAACGGCAGAAAAAACACAGTGAGGGTGAACAAGTAACTGCATCAAATGACAAACTCCATAGCTCATGTGAGAAATAGAAACCTATGTTTTTGGGGTTGCTAAAGAGGAGATGACGTCGAGATGCCTACGCACAGCCTTATGGTGACCTTTTTTTCCTAACTAACCTGTGAACTGAAAGATGGCACAAATGAAAGTAAAATGAAGCACAACGCAGATGAACAGAACTAGAAAGTTATTTAAACAAATGGGCATAACCAGAAAGTTATTTAAACAAATTAATAGAACCAGAAAGCTATTTAAACAAACGAACAGAACCAGAAAGCTAGTTAAGCAAATGAACAGAAAATAGGAATCTATATTAGCATACATGTATAGTAAACAAGAGCTTTGGCTACTCGGGTTGGGCCCTAACCCAAGAGCTTCAACCCTCTGAGTTAACTCAGAGCTAGCTCAAAACAAAACTCATCTTTATTATGAAAACCATAGATTACAGTTAAAACTATCACAAGTCTTGCAGCTCAGAAAGAAAGTAGAGTTTTTACAATAGAAGTCTGAATCCTACTGAGGTCCAAAGCCTCTCTATTTATACATCTAAATTCTCTAATGAATTCCTTCCCACTAGGGAGGCTTGGCCTCCAACTCAAGAAAGACTGGTTTTCTGTCCTTTTCCTTTGCTTAGCTATCTTCTAGTCCTCAAAGTGGTCGTTGTCTGCACTCTGAACTAATGGAGGAATATTCGAATGGAGGGGTAGTAAATGAAGAGGATTGACCTCCTATAATTACTCTCCCTTGTCCCATTCAAGTCTTTATCAAGGTCTTTGCCATAGTTCTTTGCTTTTATCCTTTACACCTACATTTTTCCTTTCTTTTATCTTTTATTCCTGTATTACATGCACATTAGACCACAAAGCTAAATATCCAAATATAACTCATTTCATAAACAAAATATAATCAAAAGTATGCAATAAGTTTTGAGAATAGTTGGTTTGACTAAGCTAGGAGGTGAATTAAGGACAATTAAGACCCATATAATTACTCAATGATGAGGCTCATCATCACACCCCTAATGAAAGTGTTGCTCATCCTCTGAGCAACTTAGTCAATGTCCATGTCCTTCATGGCTCTAGTAGCCTCTCTGACATCCCATGCTTCTGATGTGGTCTCTTCTTCTTGTTTATAGAAGCCTACTTTCCTTTCTACTTCTTCCGACTACCTCTTTTCATCTTCTTCTTTTCTTCCTTCTAGCATCCCTAGAAGTAGTGGTGGACTGAGTTTTAGGCCTATCCAATTGACCTTCAACCTTTGCATTGATTACTTATACATAGGTGTCTTGTTGAGTGCCTCTCTCAACCTTTGACGGGAGTGATATTATTAGATCTTCAAGATGTGTGGCAGTGTGTTCCATCTCCTTTAGCAGGCATGTATATTATGATCTCATAGCAGCGTAAAAATATCCTCAAAATGTGAAATTGCTTGCTCTTGGGAAGCAATATATCTAGGTTCCAGCTGAGGATCATATGCAATTAGATTATGGGTGTTGATTAGGGCCATGGGATTTGATTGTTTAGATTTGATGAAAAGAGGTTCATTTTGCTCTCTTTCCAATATTCTTTTCATCTTTGTAGCTCTTGAATTCTCATGGTTCATCGATGATGCCAAAGCCATTAATTGTAGATCTCCTAGCTCTACATTAGGATCCCAAATATTCATGTCTGTGAGGGCCATGTTGTACAAGTAAAACTCATCCATTGTTCCTTGAGGTAAAGAGCATAGGATTTAGTTGGCATCCCACACTGCATGGCCTCTTGCTATTCTTTCTCCTCTGTTTCAATGCCTTCTTCCTTTGTTGTTTCAGCATCATCCTCCTTGTGTTCACTTTCATCATGTTATTTTGTAGTAGTTTCTTCTTCATCCATCTCATCCCCATCTAGCTCTGTATATTCTTTTTCTTGTTTTGCCTCCTCTTCACTGATAGAAGGACTAACATTATAGGTGAGGGTTTTGATGTCATCCCCTGTTGGTAAGTTTCTAAAGATTGGCCATTTTATAGGGATCCTGAGGTTTTGGAGGCATCCTCAATGAGGATCCTGATCAACCCATGGTGAGCCAACTGTTGGGAATTCCCTCCCTTTACTTTGTTGCTAGAGTCTATGAGTGATTGCATCAATAAATAGGGTATATTGAGTCTTTGGTGAACTAGTGTTTCTACCCCAAGTCTTAATTCTTCAAGCATTCTCAAATGGTTTCCATAAACAACATTGTATCTACCCTCATATGAGATATATTTGATGATTTGGTTGCCTACCTCACTCCATGGGTATGGCAGGTTGTCCCTCTTTACTCCATTTTTATCCTCTGTGGATTCTTCACCTACTAAAAATAATTTCCTTTTTGCCACCTTTTTACTTATAAACCAACTACCTCTTAAGCTTTACAAATTTTGATCAAATGATGCATATGAGTGAGTGAGTGGGATACTTACCTGTGATCTTGATTCCATGCTGTAGTTGTCAAAGATCAGAGGTATTGCGTTGTTTATTTGTTGCATGGTCATTCTTCTTCCTCCTTTGATGTCTGCTTGATGTTTTATTAGCCTTTGCAGGTGTCTATGACTGAACATCTAATGATGTTGTTGTTGTTGCGGAGCTCCTGGATTACCACTTGGCAATGTTTGGTGTCACCCTTAGAATTTCTTGATCATGTTGCTGGTTTGGGTTGTGAGAATGTTGCAATGAATGGACAGAGGGAGTAGGAGTGTGTGTGGATGCAAGGATGATGGTAATGGATGAGGTGATTTGTTAGATCATGTTTAGTATGAATTATGGGGACCTAACCAATCTATCATTCAGGGTATCCTGTGGAAAACACAATCTTTACCTGAATTGAAGCAATGAAGTGAAAAACAATGGAATTGATGGAGGGATGCATGGTAAGGAGTGGAGGAGATGAATATATGTGAGGTAGGGTTCCCTTTGGATCTTCTCTTTGCTCCTTGATTGTCTTTCTCACCCACCTACAAATAACAATTATGTTTTATTATTATTATTATTATTATTATTAATTATTATTATTATTATATATTAAAACACCTAGGCTGCATCAGAGAGGTTTTCACCCTAGATATCTACCCTGGGCGCCTCAAGGGAGGTTTTCACCCAGGGATCTTATTACTCTTTTTCATTTTTTCTCATCCTTGGGCCGCCTCACGAGTTTTTCAACCCAAATATGGGACTCACGCGCCTCATGGAGGTTTTCACCTGAATCCTTATTCTTTTGTTTTTTCCTTTTTTAGTGACCTGGTGAGGGAGGATCTGGAACTTGCTCTAACATCATCGTTGTCTTATTGATACTGTCAATGAACTCTTGTTTTGATAAATGCCTCTTGTACATTTTCAATCTATGTCCATTAACTAGCAATGGAATGGATTCTTCATCAATAGTTCTAATTTGCACTGTACCATTGTCATGGCATCTTTCCGCCACATAAGGTCCGAAACATCTTATCCTTAGCTTGCCCTTGAGTCTTTATACCATGAATCATATAACAATGCCCAGTCTCCATCTTGAAATTGCTTCTCCTTGGTGTGCTTGTCATGCCAGATCTTCCTCTGAAGCTAAACTATCTCTATATGTAGGAGGGCCTGCATTCTGAATTCATCTAAACCATTCAAATGTAACAACCTTTCTTTCTATCCATGACTGAGATCCAAATCTGGTTGGGCTGCCATCCTCAATGTGTTATATTCAAATTCAATGGATAGCAAAGCCTTTTTCCCGTAGACCATCTCATAGGGTGTAATTCTAATGGTGTTCTTCCATGTTGTATTATAGGCCCAGGTGGCTTCAACTAGTCTCTCTGCCCAATCCTTCCTACTGCTGCTCACTACCTTGGTTAAGATGTTCTCCAGTGCCCTATTGGTCACCTCCACTTTCCCATTAGCTTGTGGATGATAAGTAGTGGAGGTCCTATGCTTGATTTTGTGATGGTTGAGCAGTTCTTCAATCATGATGGAGGTAAACTGGCTACCTTGGTTTGTGACTAGCTCTCTAGGGTACCCAAATTTGTAGAATATATTCTCCCTTAGGAACTTAGCCACCTTCTCTTTTGTTGTTGCCTTAATTGCTTTGGTTTCAGCCCACTTAGTCAAATAATCAGTGCACACAATGATGTGATATTTTTTCTTTGAAGGAGGGTTGATAGGCCCAATGAAGTCCATGCCCCACTTGTCAAATGGCTCGAAAGTCACTTGAGGTTGTAGCGGAATTTCATCTCTTGGAGTAGGCTTTCCCATCCTCTGGCACTGATCACACTAACTAATATACTTTTTCACATCCTGATGAAGAGTAGGCCAATAATAGCCTGCTTGGAACACTTTGAATATTTTCCTCTTTGATTCCTTTTGATGTTCATGGTGTCCAATTATAAGGCAAGGTTTTGTAGCATATCACTTTTGAAATCTTCCATCATATTTCCAATTTAACCCTTGATGGATAAGTTAGAGGATGATGTACTGGCCATTGGTTGACTACCCCTACCCTTTTTCCTAGCTGACCTAGAATGGTTTCTAAAGTCAGCCTTAATATCCTCATAGGGTAATTGGTAGACATCTCCTCCTGCTATCATATGTAAGGTATCCAAAAGATCCTCCCTTACTCCTCTAAGTAGGACCAGCTTTAATGACTCAGGGTCAAGTGTGCAGCTGGCCCTTTTGTAACTAAGCTGGAATCTTTCTTCATAGTCTTCTAAGGATTCATCATGGTCGATGGTCATCCTGAAAATTTCTTGTTTAGTGTCCTTTGACCTACAGTAGTCCCTATATTTGTTGGTAAAAGTATGTTGCATCTAATCCCGAGTTATAATTCTATCTCCAAGTAAACCCATGAACCAGCGCAATGTTGCATCCTTGAGGGTAGATGGAAACAGTTTTAACTTTTGCTCATTATCTGTATAGTCATAGGTTTGACATATAACAACAAAATCAAATAGGAAAGTGTTAGGGCCTTCTGTGGTCAAGCCATGGAAATTAGGTAGAGAAAATGGGCTTATATTCTTCATCTTAGTGTCCCCATTGGTTTCCCTGATGGGGAAGGCATTCTCAATTCTCTCTCTATCTACCCTGTCATTTTGGTTTCCAGCCATTGGTTCAGTAGGAATGGTTTCTTTCTCTTCTTCTTCCCTTGTAGGTTCTTCAAATATGTAAGGTTTCTCACCTAAAGGTTCTTCCACTTCACAGTCATTGAAGGAGAGAGAAGGTTGACTTTTGGATGCAGTGGGTGTATTTGTCAATAATTTACCTGAATTGTCCCTATTCCTACGAGGTATGAAAGGAAATTTTTTTGGGTTGGTTTTTGTAAGATTTTGTTAAAGCTAGAAAATACTTCCATAATAGAAAGGAAAGCAGATAATGAAAACTAAAAGAAATAAAGAAACTAGATTACTTTTTCAAAAATAAAATAATGGAAGAAATTTTGAAGACTAGAAGTAGAAGAAAAGAAAGTTGGAGACTAGAAATATAAGAAAGTAGTAATTACTTCTACTTAGACACCTCCCCGACAACGGCGCCAAAAAGTGATGAGCCTAGGTATTGCAACAAGAATTCTGCAACCCCCAGGGCTACCATCTTTACTTATTAACCCAGGGTTCATACAAACTTGGAGGTGACAGTGCTATATGCACAAGTAGAAGTGAAGGTCCTGCTTGTTTTCACTATTTATCTGGCAAGAGACCCTAGGGGTTCCAAGCTAGACTTCTATAGGGTCAAAATAAGCTTAATTCTTTGATGGAAGAAGAGCAAACCTATTCTAAGAGAGAGCTACTAAATTTCAGTAATGAAGAAAACAACATGAAATGCTAAACCATACCATAACCTAATTAACCAATTAAAAATATTATGCTAAACAGGATTGCTAAAACAACACTAACCTAATGTTGCTATCTAAGTTGCAGAGGTAAAGAGTATTAAACTATACTAAGGTGTAAGCAAAGGAACTTAGACTAAATCTATTTTCAAGTGGAAGAGAAATGAAAGGAGGACGTAAGGGCACAGTAATGCATAGGGACTGTTGGATTGATCAACGAACCCAAGATGGATGGTGGACATCTTATGGTGAAGGCTTAAGTGACTAGATAGATGAACATGATGAATGCACAAGATGAACGGCTGAAGTCTTATCATGGAGGTTAAGTCATGAGATGGACAGACTGGGTAACGAAGTGATGAACTGTTGAGATCTTATCGCATGGATTAAATCAAGAGATGGACAAACATGATTAACTGAAGGATGGATGGAAGAGATCGTATCGCGAGAAAAAGAAACATGCAAAATGATGGAGTGGGTTTCTAAGGTGGTAAGTAGTTTCTTGCGTGTCCTCAAAGCCATAAGCGGAATTCTGAAATTTCACATGATTAGCCTTGCTACGTGACACGTAGCATGAGAAAACCACTTTTCTCACATGCTCTTGGGTGGATAACGGTCGTGCAATAATCCGCGTGAGATTGCATAATAGCCATTGGATCAGGCAGGGTTGATCAACGGTGGAGATCGGCCAAGCTAGTTGGTGATCGGGTGAAGCGATAACCATCGGATCAGGTGAGGCAGATCAACGGTGGGGGTTTAAAGCGCATAAAGTGTTGAGGTGATGCGAAAGCCATCAGATCAAGAGATAGATCGACGGTGGATATTAAAGCACATAAAGCAAATGTAAGACTTCACGCGAGGTGGCGGTTGAATAAAACTAATGAACCGGATAGTGGTTGTGAAGGTTTGTTGTGTATCAAACGGTGAGGAAGTGATGCATGAAGAACATGTTGAAGGATGTTTTTAAATGAAAATGACAGAAAAACAGAGTGAGGGTGAATGAGTAACTGCATCAAACGAAAAAATCTATAGCTCATGCGAGAACCAAAAACCTGTGTTTTTGGAGTTGCTGAAGGGTCTCTTCCTCAACTCATGGTCCTAGAGGGAAGAGATGAGGCCGAGACACTTGCACACAACCTTATGGTGACCTTTTTCTCCTAACTAATCTGTGAACTGAAAGAAGGCACAAATGAAAGTAAACTGAAGCACAACGCAAATGAATAGAACCAGAAAGTTATTTAAACAAATGAACAGAACCAGAAAGCTATTGAAACAAATGAACATAATCAGAAATCTAGTTAAGCAAATGAACAAAAAATGGGAATCTATGCTAGCATACATGTACATTAAAGAGGAGCTTTGGTTGCTCAGGTTGGGCCCTAACCCAAGAGCTTCAGCCCTCTGAGTTAACTCAGAGCTGGCTCAAAACAGAACTCATCTTTATTATGAAAACCATGGATTACAGAACAAACTGTCACAAGTCTTGCAGCTCAGAAAGAAAGTAGAGTTTTTACAATAGAAGTTTGAATCCTACTGAGGTCCTAAGCCTCTCTATTTGTACATCTAAAGTCTCTAATGACTTCCTTCCCACTAGGGAGGCCTAGCCTCTAACTCAAGAAAAACTGGTTTTCATCATTTTCCTTTGCTTGGCTATCTTCTAGTCCTCAAAGTGATGGTTGTTTGCACTCTGAGCTGATGGAGGAATATTCAAATGGAGGGATAGTAAATGAGGAGGATTGACCTGCTATAATTATTCTCTCTTGTCCCATTCAAGTCTTTACCAAGATCTTTTCCATAGTTCTTTTCTTTTATCCTTTATACCTGCATTTTGCCTTGCTTTTATCCTTTATTCTTGTATTACTTGCACAATAGACAACAAAGCCAAATATCCAACTCTAACTCATTTCATAAACAGAATATAATCAAAAGTATGCAATAAGTTGTGAGAATAGTTGGTTTCACTAGCTAGGAGGTGTATTAAGGAAAATTAAGACCCATATAATTACTCAATGATGAGGCTCATCACTTTCCCTACCCTTTTTCCTAGCTACCCTAGAATGGTTTCTAAAGGAGGTCTTGATATCCTCATAGGGTAACTGGTATATATATCCCCCTACGAACAAGTGTAGGGTATCCAAAAGGTCTTCCCTTACTCCTCTAAGTAGGACCAGCTTCAGTGACTCAAGGTCAAGTGTGCACCTGGCCCTTCTATAACTAAGTTGGAACCTTTCTTAATAATCCTCTAGGGATTCATCATTACCTAAGGTCATCCTAAAAATTTCTTCCTTAGTATCTTTAGACCTATAGTAGTCTTGATATTTGTTGTTGAACGCTTGCTGCATCTGAGCCCAAGTTGTGATGCTATCCCCAGGTAAACCCATTAACCAGTGGAAATCTGCATCCTTGAGGGTAGATGGAAATAGTTTCAAATTTCGTTCATCATCTGTGTATTCATATATTTGGCATATAAAAACAAACTCAAATAGGAAAGTGTCAGTATCTTCAGTGCTAAGGCCATGGAAATGAGGAAGGGTGGAGGGGCTTATGTTTTTCATCTTAGTGTCCCCATTGGTTTCCCTGATGGGGAAGGCACCCTCAACTCTTTCTCTATTCCCTCTGTCATTTCTGTTTTCAACCATTGGCTCAGTAGGAATGGGTTTTTCTTCTTCCACTGTAGGTTCTTCAAATATGTTAGGTTGCTCACCTAAGGGTTCCTCTAGTTCACAGCCACAAAAGAAGAGGGAAGGTTGGTTGTTGGATGCACTGGGGGTATTTGACAAAAATTTCCCTAAGTTGTCCCTATTCCTACAAGGCATGAAAGGAAATTCTTTTGGTTTGGTTTTGTGATTTTTTCAAACTTTGAAAGCTCTTTTGCAAAACTGAAATTGCAGATTGAATGAAAACTACTGACTGAATGAAAAACTAATTGTTGAATTGAAATCTAACTTGCAGAATTGAAATTGGAGACTTAATGAGAACTATTGACTGAATGAAAAGATTAACTACTTGCTTGAAATCTAACTTGCAGAAGAGAAAGGCAAGCAAAGAATGCAAAATGAAAAGGAAGCAACTAAATTACTTTTGCGGAAATGAAGCTAGTGACAGAATAGTGGAAACAAGAAATAGAAGAAAGATAGTAACCACATATTACTCTGACACCTCCCTGGCAACGGCGCCAAAAAGTGATGAGCACCAATATTGCAACAAGAATGTTGCAACTCTTGGGCTACCAACCTTACTTTATCAACCTGAGGTTCGTACAAACTTGGAGGTGACAGTGTTGTATACACAAGAAAAAGTAATGGTTATGCCTTTTGTCAGTGTTCATCTGGCAAGAGACCACCAGGGTTTGCAAGCCAAACTTCTACGGATTCAGAAGAATCTTGATTCCTTGATGAAAGAAATAAAAATCTACCCTAAGAGTGGGTTGATCTATTGGAATAATGAAAAAGAATGAAATTCAATGCTAAGGTACACCATTTCCCAATTAACTGCTAAGAGCTATGCTTTGCACTGATGCTAAATCAACATGTACAAAATGATAATATCCTAAGCATGGAAGTTAAAAACATCAAACACAATTGTTATGCATGTAAAGGACTATAATAAATCTATTTTTTCTTTTTATGCTTTTCATGAAAAATCAAGTGTGCAAACTAATCTCTTTTGGTGATGTGGCAGGTGGTTTAGGGACGCTGATGGATGGTTGGAAGGTTTGGGAGACCCTTGGGTGAGCTTGGGAGGCTCCCTAGAGGTTTTCCCTCAATTCGGCCTCAAAACAGACCACTATAGGAAAACCTACATGATGTACTAGAAACCTATAGGATTCCCTATATTTCTACACGATGCAGCTGTGAGCAAAACGATGGGTGTTGGAGGTGATGGAAAGTTTAGGGAATTTAGTTGATGGGTGGAATGGAGTGAGAAGAGGCATAGGATCACTCAGAACACAAAACCAATTTTAGGAGATGGTTGGATTCGCTCAAAATGCTTGAGGAAGTTTCTATGTAAAATGATGAAATTGGTGGAGGTTTTGATGAAAACAAGGAATGCCTATGGGTGGATGAAGTTGGAAGGTGGTTTCTAGCTATGAGATTTCCATCTACTTCTGAAGTACCTTCTATGCATCAAACATGCATAATTTCCAAAAATTCATGTAAACAAGAAGAATTCTCATGAACTAGAAAAGCAGAATTTAATGAACTAATTGTCTACCTTATGCATGAAGAATTTGTTGAATAGCATGGAATGATGGAGATCTACTGCAAGAATGAAGATAGAAGAAATGGAAATGAAATCCTACTTTGAAAAGCTTATCAAATGTTAGTTTAAGTACAACAACCTCTAAATATCATGGGAGAAATGGAAATCTGTCTTTTGGGCTGCATAAGGGTCTTTTCCTCAAATCATGATCCCAGAAGGAAGAAGTGAGGCCAAGACACCTACTGACAGGTTTGTGGAGCCTCTTTTATCCCTTCTAACCTACTACTGAAATAAGACACAAATGTAAGCAAACTAATAAACAATTAATCAAATCTACACTACTTACAATGAAATACTTCTAAAAACAGTTTAACCATGAATCTATGAAACTAAGTTAAGCATAAAGATACAAGAATAGGAGCCTTTGCCGCTAGGGTTGGGCCCCAACCCAAGAGCTTCAGCCCTCTGATTTAACTCAGTACTGAATCAAGAACAAACTCATTTTTATTACCAAAACAGAAAATTACATCAAAAGGTCTTCCACAAGTCTGGAGCTTGAAAATAGCTAGAGTTTTACAACAAAAATTTGAATCCTAATGAAGCTCTAGGCCTCTCTACTTATAAAATTGAAGTCTCCAATGACTTTCTTAAATTTAGGGAGGCTCGGCTCCCAGACCCGAGATGAAATACTCTTTGTCTATCACTTGCTCGGTTGCCTGCTAATCTTCATGGCTTGGCTACTTGCACTCCGAGCTGGTGGGATTGATGAAGGAATATTCGAATGGGGAAGGAGTAAGTGAGGAGGATTTACCTCCTGCAATCTCTATCTCATTAAACAAGATATAATCAAAACATGTAATAAGTTGTGAGAAAAGTTGGTTTGACTAAGCTAGGAGGTAAATTAAGGCCCATATAATTACCCAATGATGAGGCTCATTAGATATCTCTCCACTCTTGAATAAAGGAGGCAGAGTCTTTAACAAAAGAATCAGCACGCTGAACAAGAGGCTTAAGCTTCTAAGCTAAGAATTTAGAAAGAATATAGGTGGGACCACTTATTGTGTTGACAATAGGTCTTGGGGGGGGGGGAGATTTATGAATCTTCAATAGGCCATAGATCCTCGGGGTGAGGGGATTGCTCTCAATGAGCTTATGGGAAAGAGGATTAAGAGACGGATGCTACCTCCTTGGAGACAGACTTAATGGGATTTTTCTTAAGCTTGACGTAACTCCCAATGTTAGATAGATGGTCTAACATTTTTTGGACATAATCAGACTTATCAAGAATGACAACAGCTCCACCTTTGGCTGCTCTAAGGACAACAATGTCATTACTGACAATGGTGCATCTCTTAAAGCTCTGCTAAAGAAAGCTATAGGTTGTTCAAAACCCTCACTATTTTTCTGCAACAAAATTGTTGCAATGGTGTGTTCAAATGTAAAAGAGAAAATCATAAAATCTGTTATCACCAAAACAAGAGTTTACTTTTTCTTTTGCATGGTCTTAGATGAGTGTGTCAAGTCATCTTATGCTTAGTGGGTAGGTGTTAGGTTAGGAGTCTCAAAGGTTTAGTTTTTCTTTTGTGTCCAAATAAATTCTAACATCCTTTTCTTATGTTTCATGAGTCCCACAACCCTATTTAGAAACTCATAACTCAAGGCAAATTTGAAAGTTTTGAAATTAGTTCTGAAACTATGATCCTGTAGCGTAGACAGTGTTGCGCTACGAAAACACTGAGCTTTTCGTAGCAGGCTACGAAAGCACAGATTCATAAAAACAGTGTTGTCAAACATCAATCCAGTAAAAACCCATTAGAATTTTCATGATTAGGTGTCAGTTACAATTCATTCCATGAGCATGCCACCACTCCAAACTCATAATTTTCAATTTAGGGATCGAAATGAAAGATCATTTCAAAATTCGAAAAGGTTGGCTAGTCTCATCGTGTTAATTTTTATGCAAACCCTTGAAACATAATTGTTTTTGAACAATAAACTTTGGTAATTGTTCACCAAGATTTTCCTCATCCATAATTCAGGTGAGGTTGAACACCATTGGCAAGCAAGGCTGATCAATAGAGTTTCAAGCAAGACTGATCAATAGAGTTTCAAAAGAGGTCGGTTTTGTCACAAGAATTTATAAGGAAAGACACAAGAGCAGTCAACTAGCAAACCAGTTCAAAAGAGATTGATTAGTTCCAAATTTTTAAGTTGTTGGTGGACATGGGATCATGTATGGTGTCTTAGATGGCAGTGGTGTAGAAAGCTAAGTCCCAGGAAGTATTTCATAAATGACATAAAAGTTGCACTACGAAAACAAGCTAATGAGGCAAAAACCCTGTTTTTATTAGAAGTCAACTTCCAAGGGGGTTCCTTAGCAACCTAAAACTCATTTTTGAAAATTGAAAGAGGTTTTTTGTATTAACATATTTAGCCACAAAAACATCTCTCAATTTCGTTAAATTAATTATGAGGTGGGAGGAATTGATGACCCATCTTGCGCTACAAAACTGCTGAAAGTCATTGAGAGAAAAACTTTGTTTTCTGGTTTTAGTACTTCACTTCATGATCAGTTTCTGGCCAAATGTAAAAGTGTTTTAGAATTATGAAATATTTTTATCTTCATACAATCTCAAACTACAATAACCTCTCTTACTTTCCTCAAAAGTGTTACCAGTTGAGAGAAAAAAGGCTTTATTTGAAGCAATATTTTCAGAAATCAGGATTTTCCAGTTTTACACAGGTTGTTCAAAGATAGTTTTTGGACAGTTAGGTCACGGATCAGCAGGGCTGGTAACAATGTTGGAGGCATAATAAAGGTTGAAGACATGGATTAGTAGCTATCAAAGAATGTATTTAAGTCTTAGATAAGGTTGTTGAAACAAGTTTTAGGAGTTTCACTCCTATTTGTATTAGGACTCCTAAAAGACAGTTAGCTATCAGCTTGTAATTAAGAGTTTGTTTTATGAGTAGATAGGTGTCAAATTTGAATTCTCCTAAGGATGGATGATAGAATCCAAGGTTGTAAAGATTTTATATGAAGAATGAGGTCAAATTCCTCAATGTTAGCATTTGTATTAGCAAAAGAAGTTGTGTTTGTGAGCAGACTGTGTGTTTTTCAAACTTAATGCAGAGATCAGTTTTACTACTCAAGATTCACAAGGAGTTTGTGTTTGATGTTATTATGGCCTTTTAAATTACTTATTTGTAATGGTATGAGCTTGTGATACTTAGAATTCATTGGAAAATGCTCTAACCTCCTTCACATGCTTATAAACTGTGTTGATTCATTGTGTTACTGTTTTACTTGTAAACCTAAACTCCAAGTGCCTCGACTTCCATGTTTTGCTGATCATGATGTTTTGTTGAAGACCATTTTGACTCCATAGCCCAATAGATATTTTCTAATCATAGTTTACACCAGTCAATTAGTTATACTTTTGTTCATTTTTTTCCTAGAGTTAAACATCTAATCATTAATCAAAAACCCTAAACCTAGTGAGAGAGCCCTCTCACGTTGAGGAGGCTAAGCCTCAACCAAAAGATTGGTTTGAAAGAGTTACTCAGAGTCTACTTGATTAGTAGCCTATCAAGGTCAGATTTTGTTGTAACATTTTGGTGCGTCTGCTGGAAGCCTAAAGATTACTCATTCCTGAAATCAAGAAGCTTAACTTTTGAAGGTATCGGGAGCTCAGAAAGTTGTTCGAGGTTACATCTACCTTGGTGACTCCACACATCAAATAACAAATTGGAAGGTGACTCCACTGCTAGAAGATCAGTAGCTTGATGAAGTTTCAAGATGAGTGCCATTGCAAGAATGAATGTTGGGTATGCCCCTATGGATCGGTATCATATCCCTGGTTTTCCAAATCCTAAGCCAAAGGTCGAATGGTTAGATGATCTTCCAATATTCAAAGATGAAAAGAAAGACAATGTTTCTCTTCATTTGGTTAGGTTCCATATGCATTTACACAATCTTAAGGTTCAGTTCCCTGAAGATTGTCTCATGAAGATGTTTATGACCACTTTAGAAGGAAAAGCATGGTCTTGGTATAAAGGCTTGGAAAATGGTTCATTGTATTCTCTTGTTGATTTCCATGATGTATTCTATAAGAAGTATAAAGAGTGTCATCCCTCCTTATTGCTGGTCAAAGATTTTTGTAAACATTTTCTGAGTTTTTTTAATATTTGGAGGATTGTTATGATAATGATAAATTCATAGATGAATAAATTTTAGAGGCTCTTCATCATGATATATTTCAACACCAAGAAGAAAATATAACATCGCATAAAATGCAACATGAAAATCAGCAGGGGTTTACTTATGAAAACTATGTTACATCCTCTGAGATTAATGTAAATATGCAGCAAAATTTCCAGTCTTTTGATCATAAAGAGTATGAAAATCATTGCAAACACCAAGAAGAAATACTGGAAGATAGCTTTTATAACCCCCAGGCAGAGGAAAAGGTTGATTTTTTATGTCATATTTTGCAGCAACTTACATCAAAGAATGATCATAATAATGAGGAAAATTACATTATTTGTGGGAGTCATTCAGGAAGTCACTTGGATAGCATATCAAAGGAATCTTGTGTGGCTGAGAATCAATTGTCTAAAGATATAGAATGTGATGATGATCATCAAACTAACCATGTCCTTTTTTACCCTATAACTGAATACATGGCAAAGCTTTGCACAGTAGTATTTCATTTTCATTTGCATTATGAAAATTAGATACATCATAAGTTGATTTGGTCATCTCACTATCATGGTTATTTTGAGGTCGAATGCAGTCAAGAGCCTCAAATATCAGAAAAGACAATTGATTGTCTTTATTGGAAATATCATGTTGCCTGACCTAAAGTGGAAATTGCAGCTGATAGGGTAGGTAGGAATGTGCAAATAAGCTCAGGGTAGGTTGATTGAGCATTTTTACTAGGTGAAATTTGAGTCCTTGTAGGATTCATTAAATCTTGGGGAGCAGATTAGGCAGAATTTTAGAGTTTTTTTCTAAAAAATGAATAGCACTAGATCTACGAGTTCTTAGTGTGCCACAGGGGTACACTATCCCAAGTGGAGCCACTGTTATCACCAAAACATGAGTTTACTTTTTCTTTTGCATGGTCTTATATGAGTGTGTCAAGTCATATTATGCTTAGTGGGTAGGTGTTAGGTTAGGAGTCTCAAAGGTTTAGTTTTTCTTTTGTGTCCAAATAAAGTCTAACATCCTTTTCTTATGTTTCATGAGTCCCACAACCCTGTTTAGAAACTCATAGCTCAAGGCAAATTTGAAAGTTTTGAAATTAGTTCTGAAACTGCGATTTTGTAGCACAGACAGTGTTGCGCTACAAAAACACTGCTCTTTTCATAGCACTTTTCGTAGCGCGCTATGAAAGCACGGATTCGTAAAAATAGTCTTGTCAAACATAAATCCAGTAAAAACCCGTTATAATTTTCATGATTAGGTGTCAGGTACAAGTCAGTCCACGAGTATGCCACCAGTCCAAACTCATCATTTCAAATTTAGGGATCATTATGAGAGTTCATTTCAAAATTCGAAAAGGCTAGCTAGTCTCTTCGTGTCAGTTTGCATACAAACCATTGAAACATAATTGTTTTCGAACAATAAACTTTGGTAATTGTTCACCAAGGTTTTCCTCATCCATAATTCAAGCGAGGCTGAACACCATTGGCAACCAAGGCTAATCAACAAAGTTTCAAGTGAGGCTGATCAACAGAGTTTCAAAAGAGGTTGGTTTTGTCACAGGAATTTATAAGGAAATACACAAGAGCAATCAACCAGCAAACCAATTCAAAAGATATTGAATAGTAGCCAAATTGCAAAGGAGAAAGGTAAAACAGTGATCTCGGGAGAAGGTTCCAGCTTGAAGGGTGATTTAAATGATATTTTAAGAGCCATTGGTATTGCAGAATCCCCTTTGGTGCAGGTAGATGTAATAAAGTCTGATCAGGGAAAGTCAAAGAAAATGAAACCTTCCAAGAAATTGAAATTTGAAGAGGATGTCTCAGCATTTGTCTTCAAACCCAGAAAACCATTAACCAGGTAATCTAGGACGATGAAAGAGTCCATTATTTAGCTGGGGAGAACAGAAGAAACATATTTTGTTCAAAAAGAGTTGATTGACATTCCATCTCCAAGACCTAAAGGTGACAAAAGCACAGTTCCAGCCACTCAATCGTAAAAAAGCCAGTTATGAGGTTATGCAAGAAATTTTAGAGGCTGCCAACAATGAAATTGCTAGACTAAGAGTGAGAGCAAGAGAGCATGCTGCTGAAAGGAAAAGTTTCAAAAGGATGGAAGCTCTCTACGAAGTTCAAAAGGTGTCCATACCAGAAATAGTAAGCAGTGAACAACAATACTTTACCTGGATTGTTCCTGCAATCAAAGAAGCCAAATTTGTGAGAAAAAATAATACTCAACCAAGAGCTACAAATAGGGGATTGAAGAGGAAAATTGAATATCTAGAAATACAACTAACCAAATATGGAAAAGGGTCTACAGCAATAATGAAACAGGGTGTTGAAAAGGGGCAGTGAAGGAAATATATCAAAAACAGTTTTGGCATATAAAAGGAAGAACAATTGTGAAGAAGAACATCTATAAGGGTAAGTGATTTTGATTTTTGGTTGATCATATCAGTCTTCATGGAATTTTAAAAAAACTTCCAAAATATAGTTTTTGAAGGCCGTGTTAAAAAATAGCATACACAATAGTTTCATAGCGCACTACGTAACTGTTGAAGATTATCATTTAGCACTTATGGATGCTTTCCGGAGGTAAGGTTTGATTAGTTCCAAATTTTCAAGTTGCTGGTGGACATGGGATCATGTATGGTGTCTCAGATGGTAGTGGTGTAATGCTATGTCCCAGGAAGTATTTCATAAATGACATAAAAGCTACACTACGAAAACAAGCTAATGAGGCGAAAACCCTGTTTTTCAACTTCCAAGGGTGTTCCTGAGCAACCTAAAACTCATTTTTGAAAACTGAAAGAGGTTTTTTGTCCTAACATATTTAGCCACAAAAACATCTCTCCATTTATTTAAATTCATTATGACGTGGGAAAAATTGATGACCCAACTTGCGCTATAAAATTGTTGAAAGTCATTCTATTTTCTAGTTTTAGTACTTCACTTCATGATTAGTTTCTGGCCAAATGCAAAAGTATTTTAGAATTATGAAATAGATTTATCTTCATACAATCACCAGCCACAATAACGTCTCTCACTTTCCTCAAAATTTTTACCAGTTGAGAGAAACAATTCTTTCTTTGAAGCCATATTTTCAGAAATCAGAATTTCCCAGTTTTACACAGGGTGTTCAAAGACAGTTTCTGGACAGTTAGGTCACAGATCAGCAGGGTTGGTAATAATGTTGGAAGCATCATAAAGGTTTAAGACATGGATTAGCAGCTATCGAAGAATGTATTTAAGTCTTAGATAAGGTTGTTGAAACATGTTTTAGGATTTTCACTCCTATTTGTATTAGGACTCCTAAAAGACAGTTAGTTGTCAGTTTGTAATTAAGAGTTTGTTTTATGAGTAGATAGGTGTCAAATTCGAATTCTCTTAAGGATGTATCATAGAATCCATGGTTGTAAAGACTCTATATGAAGCATGAGGTCGAATTCCTCAGTATTGGCATTTCTATTACAAAAGAACCAGTGTTTTGTGAGCAAACTCTGTGCTTTTCAAACTTAATGTAGAGATCAGTTTTACTACTCAAGGTTCACAAGGAGTTTATGTGTTTGATGTTCTTATGGCCTTTTAAATTACTTATTTGTAGTGGTATGAGTTTGTGATACTTATAATTCATTGGAAAATGCTCTAACTTCCTTCACATGCTTATAAACTATGTTGATTCACTGTGTTACTATTTTACTTGTAAACCTAAACTCCAAGTGCCTTGACTTCCATGTTTTGTTGATCACGATGTTTTGTTGAAGACCATTTTGACTCCATAGCCCAATAGATATTTTATAATCATAATTTCAACCAGTCAATTAGTTATACTTTTGTTCATTTTGTTCCTAGAGTTAGCCATCTAATCATTAATCAAAAACCCTAAACCTAGTGAGAGAGCCCTCTTAGGTTGAGGAGGCTAAACCTCAACCAAAAGATTGGTTTGAAAGAGTTACTCAGAGTCTACTTGATCAGAAGCCTATCAAGGTCAGGTTTTTTGATGACAAAATCTTTAGTAAAATCAGGGCTAATTAAAATAGGAGCAGTTGTCAAAGCTACCTTTACTTCAATAAAAGATATTTTAGTCGCACTACTCCATTTTATCTCATTATCTTTCTTCAACATGTTTGTGATTTCTCTCAAGATATTGGTCAGGTTTGGAATAAATATTCTTAGGAAATTGTTCGTACCAATAAAATACTGAATTTATTTTTTGTTGCTAGGAGGATCAATATTCATTATGGATTCAACTTTGTTGGGGCCTATTCTGATACCTTCATTTGAAATAATGTCACCAAGTAGCTTTCCTTCCTTTAAACCAAAAAGATATTTTTGGGGGTTCAAGGAAATACCATATTTCCTTAATTTTTAAAAAACTTTTCTCAAGTGCAGTAGGTGATCTTCATATGCTTTGGAAAATACATTAATGTCATCCAAGTAAATTACAATGAACCTATCCTTCTCATCAGCAAATGAAATTTCCATTGCTCTCTAAAAATTGGCCCCTGCATTCTGTTGTGGCCACCAACAACCCCCCTCCTTATTTAGTATTAGAAATAACACTAAACAAGTGGGGACCCTTAGTAAAAAATTCAAAAAAGAAATTGTATTATACTCCTTAAAGATATATTTAATCGCGAGAAGAGAATAAAGCATTTCTTATGAGCACAATAAAAACTGCGAAAAAGCGACGCGAAATTCATCGCATCGCATACATTAAGAAGCACCCATAAATGAAGATCTTCAGAATTCTCCGATGGCCGATATGCGACATCGCATATCGCAACATCGCATAAACAACACACAATAATTTAACGAATTGCAACGATATGTGATCTACGATCTTGCGATAAACGCGATGCTACGATCTGCGATCTGCGATATCACAATCTTGACAAAAATGCGATAACGCGATAACGTAATGCAAGTTGCAGAAATTGCCCATCGCAAATTGCAGAAATCGCCCATCGCAAATTTTCCTTGGCTCAGCATTCAAGAAAAGTTGTCCATAAACCAAAAATTGGGCGCATGCCTTAAACGAAATTAATGAATGTATGCCAAAGTGTTAATGAAGGACAGTTTTGTGTTTTTCGAAGAGTCAGTTCACAATGGGTGGCATTATTTTATGCATTCATAGAGCTTAGAGATTTTACGTCAATATTTATTTTCATTACTCTTTTCGTTTGCGTGAACTGCAGGAATGAAAAACAGCAGACAACATGAAGCAATGTGCAGGAAATAGCTAAGGAAAAAGGGAAAGTGTCAATGCTCGGAGACAGAGAAGAGATGCCCTCATAAACGGATACCGCATGCAACAGAACCGCAGATTCCAGAGCATTACTGAACAGATGCTGATATCAATAGGCAATCCAACACTCAGGGTCAAAAGCTCACAAAAGCAGCATGTTTACAAAATTCTGAAGCTTACGCCCGGAAAAGAAAAGGCGCTAAAGACAAAAAACGCACCAGAAAGGCCCGGATCAAAAAACAGAGGCAGTTTTCAATGCACAATTAGCACTAATCGCACATCGCTAAGAAACTTTTTCAGAAATCAAAGTCCCTAACTTGCTTAGTCATTCGCAAGTCTGGAAGCCAAGATAGCAAAGGCAGAAGCAATTTGAGGGAAATTTGGGTTGTTACCAAGTATATACGTAGTGAATTCACCCAGCCAGAGGATGATTCCCAAAAATATCTTCTAGTTTACTAAAAAAATGGTGCCAGCGCTTGCCATTTCTGTTTGCTTAACTCAAACAAAAGCGGAAAGCAACCAGCCGACTCTTCCCAGGCAAATGTTGAATGCTCGCAACACTAAGGAGCAAATGCAGAAATAGTTAGGAACTAGATTCAATTTTTTAGAAATAAGTTTGCTTAGAACAAGGGCGGTCATTTAAACCGTATCCTAAATTTATGTAATTAGGTTATTTAGTTAGCAGTGTTTAAACCCTTCTCATGCATTTAGAGAAGGTTCCAGAAATTTATCAAAAACTTATCTTCTGAAGATGCACTTTTGTACCCTCAGAGGAGGTTTTGATGAATGAAAGGATCAGGATTTATTGATGTTTGTATTTGATATCTGCTACTGATGTTGCACTTTTGTACTCTTAGTAGATATTAGAACAAGGAGAAGTAAGTCATTGTTACTTGAAGCTTATGAGTAGGACCAGTCATAAATGGTACTTTTATCTCTTGACCATTTCTGCTTATATTCTTAAAGTAATATACAGTTTTTAGTTGTTTATATGTTATTGCATGAATGTTTGAGTTACCATTTGGCACTTTTGTATGGTGGAGCCATTTATCTATGTTTAATGTATGAATAACTTATTATGCGATATGTTGTTCACAACTGTTTTGCCTAACTTTTTATGCAAAATAGTTCATCTTAATTTATTTCTATTCTTATAATCGTTGAATGATCTTTATTACCATTTATTATTTGAAATCTCTTTAGATCGCATAATAGAAGAATTACATCCCGGGTTAGCATAGATTAGATGTGTTGTTTTCATTAAATTACAATAGCATAGAGTTAGATTAAAGTAGCTTAGATAAGAACTTTTAGATCAGAAACATCCAACTCTGCACACACACACCCTTAGATTGGGAAATTGGTCCCATTATCCCCAATCAGACCCGCTATACCAAACGGATAAGGAGCTATCAACCAAGGTCCGGACCGGGCGGGTATCCCCCTTGTTGTCGACCTGATTTTCAGGGCTTCAACACATTCATAAGGGCAAAGGGAATTTTCACATACATAAAGGTTCCCCAAGGTGTAGTGAAAGTTGCTTTATGTTGATGAATATGATGTACCAAAATTTGGTTATATCCTGAGAAACCATCCACCAAAGAAAGTCTACCCGAACCAACTACTTTCTATAAGATATGATCCATTTTAGGTAGAGGCTAGTTGTCCTTGAGAGAAATTTTGTTCAGATTCCTGAAATCTACACAGAGCCTTATTTCTCCTATATTTTTTCTTGTTGGCACTAGATTAGATGCACATTTTGAAAATCTTAAGGGTACAATGATTTTTGCATGAAACAGTTTTTTAACTTCCTTTTGTATCAAAGGTAACAAAACTGGATTTACCCTCCTTAATTTTTTCTTGAAGGGCTTTTGGTCTTCTCTGATGGGAATAATATGTTGTATGATACTAGAATCATATGCTTTTAGATCTTCATAGCTCCAAGCAAACACATCAGAGAATTCTTTTAATAGCTTAATGTATTCATGTTTTTTTTGGGGAGGCAAGGATTTGGACAAATTTACAATCTTAGGACTTTCCTCAGTACCTATATTACAGCCCTCGACCTCAACTCCTACAGGTTCTATTTTTGGCTTTTTGGCTACATTTTAAAAATAAAACAACTCTTCTAATGGCACCAATCCTCTTGGTAACACATTGTCTTTCAATTGTAGAACCTCGAGTTCCTTTGGATTATTATCGGTCTCATTCAACACTATTTGAATTATATTCTCATATAAATTATTATTTACATCAATATGTACACTTTCAAACTCTTCCTTTAACTGTTAAAAAAAAAAAAAAAAAAATCTACCTGCATATTACTACCAAAAACCTGCCAATATCTCACATTATCTAGGACAGTTGGCCTGTGTTTCACTTCAACCTCATATTTTATATTGGGATGGAATGGAATTTTACAAGTATTGGCTAAAGTAGCCGAATCATCAGGTAAGATATTTTTCCCTCGAGGGATAAGAGACAATTGATATTGAGGAAAAAAATGTAGAAAATATAAGACTGCATTTCCGCAGGCCCTTAATTTAGGGTGTTTAGCTGAGTACTCACCTTTAATTTGGTTAATGATGAGTTCAGAATCCCCATGTACAAAGCTTATTTTAGCTCCTAAACTCTTCAAAACTTTCAGTCCTAAAAGCAGTGCTTCATATTCGGTTATATTATTTGTACATTGGAAATTAATCTTGTAAGCATGTCCCTTTGCTATACCTATTTGTGTGTTTGAGATTAAAACACCTGCCCCTGCTCCTTCCTTGCTTATAGCCCCATCAAAATCCATGTTCAAAATGGCTTCTCCCTCTTCATCTTGTTTCCCAACATCTAATTTTATTTCCTTTGTCTTGTTCAATTCATCTTCCAAGTGTGACACTTCCTCCTCTACACATTCATTGTTATATAAAATAAAGGACATATTTGAATGCAAAGAATACAAGGGGAAATTATATGGTTTATCTTGGTTGCTAACCATATATTTCATTAATGTTTCCTTGTATAACCTTCTATGCTAACCAAAAACGGGAATGGTAGCATAGTTCATGTCCATCTACAAAGTACCCTGTAACTTTGCTCCCCATGATCCTCATAGAAACATTCCATACTTGGGAGGTATGTCTGCCACTACAATATCCATTACCACACTCTTTGCTAGTATTTGGACCATAATAACACATAAATATTTGATGAGACCTAAGCACCTTACTTTGTTGGAGTCAAAAGAATATAAATATTTGTAGGGTATTGTTATGTCTAATCCTAACTTCTCCATGATGGCTTTGGGCATAAGATTGTGCGAAGCACAAGAATCAAGCATAAATTGTGCATAATTTTGTCGTGAATGTTCAAATTGATATAGAAAGGTAGCACACTACCATCCTAAGACTCCCCTTCAACTTTAGGCCCAAACAATAACTCAGGTTGGTCATTAGTTATGTTGATTGTGCCTGTCCCTTCCCTTACCTTCAGAGCCTTCATGACTTGAGATCTATATACATTCTTGTTAATTAATTCAGTTAGAGGAATAGAAGTTTTTACCTTGGCTAATTCATTTTCAATACTGAAAGATGTTTGAGGTTTATCTATCCTTTGATATTTACATCCCGTTTTTTAGAAGTCTCCTTTTGAGAATCATCCTTTGACTAGCTAGTAGAAGGGGTGTCACTCTGAATTTTCTTGAGAGGGTTTTCAACAGCCTTTTTACTCCTCAAATTGTATTGTCTTTACACCTCCATGATAGCATTTTGGTATCCTTGAATATAACCATCTGACTCTGAAAGGATGACTTCAAGTTGTGATAGCAAGAATAGATCTTACTCCTCTTTAGTTAAGACAATGTGGCCAATTTCACTTTCCTCAAATAAGTTTATTTGATTTTCTTCAGGATCGTCTATTATCTTAGCTTCTTCATCTCCATAATTCTCTAAGAAAGGAGGTCTAATTTGTTGTTGATCAGTTTGGCCTCTTTATTCTCTCTGTTTAATTTGAGGTTGATTTTTCCTAAAATTAGGATTTTTAATTGGAGGACCACCTGTCAGTTAAACTTATCCTTTTCATCATTCATTGCATGGTTTTAATTAAGATATCCAACTTAGCATCTGATGAAGAAGAAGCAAGTTCTTCTTTAATAGTGACTCTCCTCTCAGCCTTTAACCTAACTCTCTTTCCCAACAAATTTGCTTCCGCACTGACTGCATTCCTCTGCATTTCCTCAAGGGTAGAAGGATTTCTCTCCCTCAGTTGGTAAGACATGTCTGGATCAAAACCATCTGGAAATTTGATTAGATTTAGTCCTCGTGGGAGTTGTATTGCAGCTAGGAGAGAATTGTAAATGTTATTGAATCTAGTGCAATATTCTTGGACTGTTTCACCAGGGGATCTCTTTATACTCTCATATTCAACCAAGATTTGGAGAGGATTCTTCTTTACTTCCCATATTCTGAGGAAAGTTTTGTGAAATTGTGTGAGATCTGGGATAGAGGCAGTTGGAAACGCCTTAAACCATTTCTTAACTTATCCCATGAGACTTTGGGGAAATAGTCTCATCTTCACATCATCATCATCAATTTCTTTAAATATAAATAATCATTCATCTTGTCTATATGTTGTTGAGCAATGATTGGCCTTGTGCCATCAAATTGTGGTATTCAACTCTGATAATATTTTGGCATCGCATTAAGTTGTCCTGGTAGGTCTAGGGGGGCATAACGAGTTGCCATGATTAGTAATTGGGAATGAGAAGATGATGAAACTACATTAGGTGTGGATATGGGGGGTATTAAAGGGGGTGGGGTTTTACTTTATTGAGTTGATGTGTGGTGGTAGGGATAGTAGATGAAATGGGTACAATGGTAATAGGGGGAATTACTGGAGGAGCAGTAGAAATAGGGGGAATCACCATAGAGGAAGAAGATGAATAATTAGGTGGTTGATGAATAAGAGCTTTGTCAAAAGCTTGGTTTAATTCGGTCACCAAAACTTCAAGTTTATTAAATTTTTTTACAACATATTCATCAGAGTCTGGATTAACAATTTGATGCTTTGAGATATAAGGTTTCAAAATACTTTCATCAAAAATTGTCTCAGGTTCAAAAGTGTTTGACTTGGTACGAAAAAGGTTGTGCTCAAAAGGTAACTCAAATTCAATATCCTCAACAATTACAAAACTTTCAGGCAGAGAATTAACTCTGGGCAGTGGACTATTACTTGCTTGGCTCGCAGTAAGACTCCTCTTTCTGATAAGTTTTTCAGGATTACCTACAAATTTTGGTGGCTTAGGATCTAGATGAGCTCTAGTGTATATCTTTCTAGGAGCCATATTTGTAATAGATTATTTACAAATTTTAGGTGGAAAATTGTTGGGTTTTGTTATATTCTTTCCATGACTAAGCTACGCAATGAACCGGGGGATTAGAGGGGGGGCGGAGCCCCCCCTTCGTGCGCCGATTGCGTAGTGGGGGGGTCACAAGGGGGGCAGCAGTCCCCCCTGTCCGGGAAAAAAAAAATTAGACCCTATATTAGGTTAGGCGAACCTACCTATGGTTTTTTGGTCCATGGTTTTGGACGCGGTGGTTTTCGGTCCATGGTATTGGATGCTTCAGCATGTATAAATATGTATTGTAACATTGAAAGGAACATAATGAAAAATCAAGCTAGTAGTCTCTTTTTTGGGATCCAGTGGGAAATCTCTGTGTATATGTGTTTTATGTGTTATGCTCTTGCATTTTTATTTTTCGTGTGATTTAGAATTCGTATGCAGGTAATTTCTGTACGGGGTTAAAACCTACAAAAACACCCTTAATAACATCTATTTCACAGCCACACACTTGAACTAGCCTTTAATCTCTAAAATAAACTTCTACCAAGGAAAAATTCAATTTATATCAGATTTTTCTAAAGTCCCTAGTATGGTCGCCAGAATGTTATCACTCTATAATTTCCCAAGGGTGTGAGAGAAACCCGAAGGTAACCACAAAACCACTTTGGAAGCTAGGATCTAACCCTTCTAGCTTCAGATAGGGATCTCTCTATGATTTAGATTTGTTGATTTAATATATTAGGCTAGTTATGACTTATGAGTTTGGTTTTTCAAATATTTGGTTGAAACATCAAGGAAAGTCCATTGGGAAATGGAGTCATAAGTCTTAGGGTGATCAAATGAAAGAATATCAAAACAGATGTAACAGGGAAAGGTAGGCAGGATTTTTGATCTTTAGAGCACTTATGGAATGAATGGGATGAAAAGATTTAGATTCAATTAAACATAGAGCATACTAGGATGAATTTTATATTTAATATCAGAGTGAAGACATGACTATTGTTTATAAGCCAAAGCAGAGTGTATTTAAACAAATTCAACCCTTAATTTTCTTTAAACAATAGAGATAGAAAGAAAATATGGAATATTGGAAACATAACAATTTTACAAGAGGAAACTTCACCAATTGCCTGACATGGGAATCTTGGAACAAACTTTCTGTATTAATGGAAACAATCACTTCATCACATGTACATCTTTACATAAAAGATATGCTTTCTTCACATGAGTTCCAACCTTTTTTACTTCAAAATATGAGGTATCTATACAAATTTATCAAAATATCTTGATTTAAAATATCAATATGTTTCTACAAAATATCCTAAAAAAGTGTTTACAAAAACAATACAAGAATATAGGAAAACTAAAATTGTTGAAGCTCTTTGGTATTGACTTTGAGGATTCTGGTGATGACTGAACCTGAAAAAAATTGTTGCTTTGTTGTTGAAGATGAATAATTGTTTACTCAAGTATTTTGACATAATTTATCCCATCTATCTTCATCTGGGATGGAAAATTTGATTAACTTTTTGTAGGTTTCATCCACCTCAGTATATTTCTGGAAAGTAGGTTTGAATATAAACAGATATTTTATTTCATGTTTGATAAGTAAGTTAAACTTCAAACCTTCCATGAAAGCTTTACCTGTAATGGTTCCCTTTATGTTGGAAAATTTAGATTTATCTCTTTCTATGGAATATAACTTTTTCTAATAATCATCTAGTTGAACTAATTTATCTCCAATTCCCTTTAAACCTGGAAGCCCCTTGTAGTATAGTATGTTGAAATTATTATGGAATTTTTGAATGTTAGACTCCAAATTATGACATTTATTCTCTAACTGTAACATTAAGTTCCTTTTTTTAAGAACTCTTATTACCTCAAGTATTGTCTCAGTTCTTTCTATAATCTCATATTCTTCCAATTCTTCTTTTGTCTTTGAATTAAGGATTCTTATTAAGGCAATAGCTTCACCTGGCTTCTAATCCTAGTTTTCCTTTATCTCTTCATTGACCTATTTTGATTTTTGTACCAATTCCTCCTACTCAAAAATAATTCAATGGAAGGCCAAATTTCAGTCATAGCTTCATTAATTTCTACCGAAATGTTCTCCTTTGCATGTGCAATTATTTGTGCCATGGCAGATTCATTCTCTAAAATTTCAATTCTCTGAGTTAATCTGTGAGTCTTTTGAATCTCTGACACATACATATTATCAATTTTTAATTTCTTCTCTTGGAGGTTTTTAAGTTGAGATTTAGCTTTTCAATCTCCTGCCCTCTGATAGACAAGTCTTCCATAGCTTTGATTAATTCTCATGATGTATATGTTGATTGTGTCTCCACTGTAGTAGTTGCTGAAGTAGAATCCTCTGTTGTTGATGTACCTACAACTTGAATTGTTGTCGGAGGAACGACTGCTAATTTAGTGTATTTCTCTCTCTCTTTCAGTAGCATTTCTATTTGAGTCTCCATTTTTTTAATTTGTCCATTCTGTTCAATGATAATTTTAAACATATCTTCTTTCTCCTTCTCTATTTGACCAACTTCCTTTGTTTGTGGATCTTCAGTAGATGGAAGTTTGAGTTGCTTCTTCGGGGCTGCAATGTCATCATCTTTTATTTTAACGATCGCCTCAACAACTTTTACATTACTGGGATCATACCCCAGTTTAGTCACTAAATCCTGTAAAGACTTTATCTTAGTGTCCTTAGTTAAAGAAGATATTTTCTCTATTTTAATTGAAACTGAATATTATTGACTGAAGCATGAAGTTTGGATGCTTCCAATAATGAGTTTGTCTGGGTAGAATACAACATTTTATTTGCTTTCTTGTGCAAATCCATATGATTAATAGGATGGATTTGACCAATGTTGAAAGAAAAGATAGACTTCTTATATTCATCTGCAGTTTTAGGAAAAGGAACTTGAGCTTCAAGGAAAGCTATATGCATTTTCCCTTCCTCGGTATGAAAAGCAAGAGAGAAGTTTGTGTTGTGATGAAGTTATTTGTTTCCATAACTGAGAATAGGTTGTTTCTTTCAGGAGTTCATTTTTCTTTTTTATTTCCTTTTACCTAGCAAATATACTTGGTTCAACTTGATCATGGACCAATTCTCCTGATTGAGATGTTTCCAGCGGTTCTTGCGAAGTTGAAGATGATGGTGACCCTATGAAAATATCTTCAATGTGAGGGAAAGTAGAAGTATAAGGACCTGTCAAGTCTATTGTAGGTTGAACATTTCTTCCTGTGAAAACTCTGTTGTTGGATTAGTTTTCTGCCTCTTTTTGTATATTTGGAATTATTTCCCCTGAATTTCTGAAACTGAAGAGGAAACATCCTCCCTTGGTCTTTTATCATGATTTTCCTGTGGCACTGGTGTTTGTGATGTCATAGTAGAAAGTACATGTTCTTCTACCTCCTGCAATGTATTTTCCTACCATTGATCTTGATTCATATATTGCTCAATTTCAGATCTAGGACTATGAATGTATGGAGTAGTTTTCTGATCTACTCTCAACTTTGATATTATTTCTAAAGGAGCATATGAACAAGTGAAACTAAGTTTAAATTTCATTTGTTTGAGGAGAACATTTTCTTCTTTTGTTATTTTCCTAGTATTACAAATGAAAGGTCCAACCTGTGCTTTCATTTTGAACTGAGGTTTCCTTTTGCCTTTGTTGGCTTGTTGGGGCCTGACCCAGGTTCAAAAGTGATTTAGCCAAAAAAATCCCAAAAATATCAACCCCTTCGGCAACATTCCACAGAGTGCGGTCTGAAGTCTCACCCAAGTTAGTATGTGAGGGTGCTGGAACCAGGTTTCCGCACCCGAGGGATGTCTTGATGAAATCTGGAAAGGTCACAAACCGATCCTACGCACCTGTGTAGCTCCAGGTAGCGGTCTCACCTTAACGTAGCTCTATATATAGCGCGAAGGGGTTCTATCTAGATCCTTTACCCTTACAGTGTTATTATTATAGATCTAACTTGATTCTGTGGGCCCAATAGTCTTTATCAATCATTCAACATTTATAACCAGTGTGCGCAACCATAAATCGTAAAGAGATGCATAAACATATGCTAGAAGCATAAACATGCAGATCTGCGAATAGATGCACAATATTTCAGAATCAACTTAGCTTTTATTAACTTTCTGGTCCAGTACAATCCAAGTCCACCCTACGCACTCAGCTACAGGGGTCCGTGCCAGTGTTCAAAATTGAACCCTTCCTAGCCCTTCTTTGTGCTCCTTGCCCTTCCTAGAAGGGCTAATAAAAAATTACACTTCAAAAAAAAATTAAAATATCAAAATCACTCGTCAAGTACAAAGGTTAGATTAAATTTTTATATTTGAAAAGAAGGGAAATATTTTTAATAACCTGTCAATACTTTTTTAAGTTTCCAATAATTTCGAATTTGTACTAGCGCATAAATCACTCTGACTAGTGATAGTTTCGTAGAAGATACCAGTGCTAGTTGCATTATTGTTTGTAATAATCATGGTACTATTACACCTAGCACAGGGCAACTGATAACATTGAGAAACCATTCAACAAATATGCACGTGCTTTTGCTCCTCCGTGATTATCCTTGAGTTCTCTTTCCCTGCACCCATTTTTTCCATTTTCATTTGAATTGCAACCCATCATCCACAGAAGGAAAGTTATCGCTCGATGCTAGACTATAAGGTATTTTTTAATATCCTCCATTAGCCTCCTCATATCTTCATCAACATTTGGTTTTTCATCCTATGGATTCTTTAATGCGACATTCCTTGAAGTAATGGAAGCCTTCATGGTCACACAATGTATCGTGGGCACCATAGAATCCACACTCTAGGAAATCAACATTGTGGCTAGATACCCTGAATGCAACTACTTGCCATCTTTCCATTATAGGAATGGGTGGTGGAGTTGTTTTCTACATTGTTAATGGTGCAAATTTTTATTGTCATAATTATATAAATCTACCAACTATGAAAAGAATATCTATCTTATATTGAGGGTATTGGACTCCACAACTATAACTCTCTCATTCAAACTCTTGCTTATTTTTCTTCGTTGCTTAAATCCATACAAATTTCTTTAAAACTAAACTACGATTTTTCATGAAGTGTTTGTTCTCTATCATAAAGCTACAGGTTTCCTTGAATGTTACAAAACATATTCAATAAATCAATGAATAACCTATTAAGAAATCTATAGTCAAATCCTATGGAATCTTGCTAAGGGATTTTTAATTTATGTATTTACTTATTATTGTTTTTATTTATTTAATAGGCATAAATCTTGAAATATTTCTCCTATTGGTCGTCTTAAGAAGGATAAAGTGCAATTGTCAATTGTTGAATCATTTGGCCTTACACAACATTCTAATCAACCATGTAATATTAAAAATGAATTTGGTGCTCATCTACATGAATATGATGAATCAAATAGTGTAGAGCTTGTTGAAATAGAAAACTCATAAGAAAAACACAAAATAATATTCAAATCCAAATGGAATACAAGGTTTCTAAGGGCTTATGTTTTAAAACATTTAATGGTAATGAAAGGATAAAATTTTCTTTACGTGTTAAATTTAAAAGTGGGAATCCATTTTAAAAAGAGGGAACCACCACTCTTCAAGTTAGTGGTATAAGTGGCTATGCAAAATCAATTTTTTTTTTCAACTTTTGGAGGGAAAAATTAATTGAAGCAATATTCCAATCATTAAACATGTAGAACTAATGGTAAATGTTGGGAAGGAGAAAATTATATCAATGATTGAAAACATGTATTGTGTTGCTATACATGATTTATCTTTAGAAATGTATAATTCAATATGTGACTTGAATAGGTATAAATTCACTCCATGCTTGCTTCTAACAGATGAATATTTTGCATACACAAATACCACATCAAGAAAATATTTTCTTCAAGTTGGTAAAGAGGTGTATTGGAACAAACTAAAAGAGAAAATTTTACATAGGTCATTTTACTCAAATTTAGTTGATGAAAGCACTGATAAAATTATGGAACACTAATTGATTGCTTATATTACATATTTGACAAATGGAAGAAGAGGTCAATGTTTAACAAAGTTTATATGTTTACCTCAAATAAAGGATGGAATAGATCAATGTATGCATGATCTCTTTTAGCATAAATGGATTTATATTTGATGAAGTTTATTGGTTTTGGTTCAGACGATGTATCTTCCATGAGGGGTATTCATGAAGGTTTATCTCCTAAGGTTCGTATGCTTCTCATTTATTAGTTACCCATTGCATAGCTCACAAGGAAGCATTAAAAATCAATGAGGCTTCATCTCATTTTCCAGAGTTGCAATATATTAACAAATTTGAAACAAAGTTTATTCATGGCTTGGAAAATCAACTAAATTACATGGAAAATTGAGAGAGCTAATGTATACATTTCAAATCACTAAGTTAGTGGTCTTACAAATTCATCAAATTAGGTGGCTCTCTAGAGGAAAGGTCATGGAAAGACTTGCTAAACTCATGCATTATTTGTTAGGATTGGGAGTCAAGGGAGAAAAAAATGTATGAGTTGGAAATGATATTTCAAGTGCAAACTTTCATCCATATACTTGCAGACATGCTCATTGAATTAAATAAGTTGAATCAAAAGTTTGAAGAGGATCATCCTGATATTACATATATTGACACTACTTTACATGTTTCTATTAGCATTCTTCATAAATGATTTTAAGAAAGAATTTTTGGTGTACATGCAGTGCTTATGCCTTCTTTTTTAGTTAAATCATAAAGAGGAACCCTTGAATTTGTAGATAGCACAAGTATGGTACATTTACAACCATTGAGGTTCAAAAGTTTTCCAAAGACAAAAATATCGGGGCTACTATATGATTGTATTCTTTTGGGAAAATGTTTTATTGTAAAGTTGATTAAATCTTTAGATAGGAAATTCATAGATTTACATGTATTTAATGTGGCTAAGTTTTGTACTTCTCAACATTATTATGAAGAAGTGAATGATATAGACTATCCAACAAAAAGATAGTTGAAATGTTTATGTGAAAAATCTATTGTGGATGTTGCTAGATGTTTATTTGTAAATCATACCCTAAAAATAATATGTATGGCATGAGACCTATGTGGAGATGGACATCAATGGTTGGAAGACTTTCCATATTTGATGCAATTATGGCAAGCTATTCTTGTTATCCCAACATCCACATCAATCTGTGAAAGGGACTTTTGAAAATTAAACAGGATAGTAAATGATGATAGATAAAAAATTTCATTGGAGACACTAGAAATGTTAATGTTTCTATCTCTAAGTGCACATAATGCTCTAAATGAGGTAGATTGGAATGCTACTTATGATGTAAGGAAATAAATGAAAACTAGAAATCCATTTCCATTGGGAAAATATATTTATTTTTTCAATTATGTAAGTCCAAATACTTTTGAAAATCATCTAATGAAACATATGTTTACCTTTTTTTAATGGAATTTGGGAATTTTTTTTGTTTATTTACTAGTTATATTGAGATTTTATAGTGTTCTTATTGAAGCCACTTTTTAAATTTTTAAGATTTTAAAGATTTAGAATGACACTATTTTATTATGGAATTTTTTTGGAATTTAATATATACTTTTCAATAGAAGTGAATTTTTTTTTATAACCTTTTATCCTTGAAGGGTTAGATAAATATATTCCCTTCCAAATGAAATTAAGAGCAGACCTTCAAATTTGATCACTGTTCCGTGCACATAGCTGGAGACTCTACCAGGCCTCTGCGCACACAGCTACAGAGCCTCTTCCTACTCCTACAACCCAAGAATCAGACTTACAAACTCAGAGCGAATATTGTATTTAGAAACCCATAATCCTTAGATCACATCCAAAAGCTGCCTTCTACATTTAGAGCCTCACTCCTGCATTTTGCGGGGTCGCACATTATATTTGACCAAAATTTTAGCTACAAGCCCCAAAAACCCACTATTGGGGGGATCCACTACCCAACAAGCCCCCAACACAATCAACGTGACTCATCCCGAGTCACTTGACTGGTGCGGTGATCTTCACGCAAATTTCATCCAACAACCTTTGTGCTCTGCTTACATCCGCAACACATTCTTTCGCTGTCTATTGTACCCAGTGTGCGTGTATGTTTGATCCTTCGTTGTTAGGTGCAATTCCTTGTCTGAGTGCCTATACACCCTGCATCTGTTCCAACTTTCCCTCGATCTTGGCGGTGACCGTGAATGCTTCCTCAAGCCAAGGTTGGATGCGTTCCTTAAGCACTGCTTCTTTCTGACGCGCGGCATTCACCTGTGCCTTGAGAGCCTGGGCCTCCCTCATCTTGGCTAGCTGCTGAGTAAGGGAAACTGTCTATGCGGTCCCCGAGACATTGTCATAGGCCTGCGGTAACTCATGCACTTCTATCTCTAACCACTGTAACGTTGGGCCTTGCTACAATGAAGTGAGCGTGACGAGTGACTAATCTAACAATCCTATGCACTCCTGTATTGTGCGCTCTCTTACTTCTAGCCCTGATTTAATGGTGTGGTGTTGTTGTTCGTTGACCTTCGGCGGTGTAGAGGGTTGCGCCTTCAGCTTCAGCTCCGCGATCTGCAAGTTGAGGTCCAACTAGATCCTCGTTGCTTCCTCCTTCACCTCGCAAAATCCATTGGCCAATCTGTGGATCTGTATACCCACTAGTAAGTCTACTGCAATCTCTAGTTCGGGGATGCAGTGACATGCTTATTCAATGATTTGCTCCAACTGATGAGTCTGTGCTACCGCATCATCGCGTTGGAGGCTCAGCTACTCAATATTGATTCGTTGTTCACTGAGCATCTGTATTGCGCTTCCTTCCCTAGCACAAAGCTCTGTCGTCGCTCCATCCTGTAGCTAGTATAATATCTCTCGCGGAAGGGTAGCCAAGTTTAGTCCAAGTCCCTTGAGCCGGCCTACCGTAGCTCTATCCTCTGCATTGTCCGTTGTCAGTGGCCCCTCCGGCATCGCGACGGTATTAGCCATTTTGGCCCACAGCAACTACTCAGTTGTTGATGTACCCATAGCTCCATGGGCGGCTACCATTCCCTGCTGTGGAGGTCACACCTTAAGTTCCTAGAGTTGCATCCTGAGTGCCCCCAACACATTCTGCTACTTCGTTATTGCCTCCTAGAGCACCTCCCTGGTGACTTCGTGAACTGTGTCACCGATGTCATATAGATCACCCTCAATCAGTGTAATAAGCTCCCCCTCCAACTTGGAAGCCTTGGTCTTCTTTCGTGGCCCAATTCATTCTGTCGTGTGTGGCCGTTTTAGTTTTGTAGAGGTGGTGCTTGGATCCGCAACTTCGTTGTATCATCTGTCCCCTACCCTATCATAGCGATCTCGACTGTTGTTGTCTTTTTTGTGGCGGCCTTTGCTACCTCCCAACCCACCCATACTTCTTCAGCTAGTTGTTCGTTTTGCCACTGTTGTGCTAACATCTTGGCAGCAGCCTTCTGTCGTTGAATCTCCATCTCATCGCGCACCCCCAGATCTAGTGCACACCATTCCGGTGGCCATGTGTCGAGCACCACGAAAACAACATCATCTATTGCAATGAAGGGGAGTGTGGTCCACTTCTGCTCTGGATCCTTCTGCGCCCTGATATATGCATTATGCATATCGGCTTTAAAGTCTACAAAGCTCTTCAAACTGTCGTATACCGAGGTAGATAAGCGCGGCTGTTTATTGACCCACAGTTGTATGCTCGCCTCCATCAGTACCCAAAAGATCTTGATTTCCCGGATTCACGTGACATCCTTTGTTGCCCATAGCGACGCATATTTTGCTGCCTCGGGCCAGTCCTGGTTAAGGGGAGGAAACTAACTATCCTCAAGCAATTCACCTGTAACCAACAGGATGGATAAGAGAAACCATGCGTAGTGGAAGGTCTTACTCTGCTCTTGGGCCTCCCTGTAGTTCGTCAGGAACCTGTCGTAAAGGAACTATGCCCAGTTGAACTGTACCCCTTCTGCGCATTACTTGGCCAACACGATGACCGTTGTTGGTACCTCATTTCCATGGAATTTTCTCATCACTTTTCCCACCAACAACTGGGTAGTGACGCAAACCCCTTTGTTCTAAATATTAGTGATAACGTAACCCCTCTGCTTTTTTTCCAACTTATATCTCTTTTTCATGGCCTTTGTAATTGCCAAGTCTCCACTTGTGCCATCTATTTCCGCAGGGTGTCGTCCCGTACAGGGAAGCCGAGAAATCCTATGAATGAGCTCCGTCGTGATGGGTATGGGCTCCTCTAGCCACAATTACCCATCATGTACTAATCAAAGTAGTTGCCTGATGAAAAATATCGTGAGTGAGGCCCGATGAAAGTGTGGAATCGATAGGAGGTGGAGTAGCTCGGCCTCCTCTACTGCACGCAGCCATGTCTGTGGCTGGAGTGCTGTAACTGCCCCCTTCTTGCTTTGTTCCATCAGCTGACTAGTTTCCCAATGAGGGAACATCTCACTATCCGCAAGATCCCAGTCTTCAAACTTCATTGTGGGTATGCGGCCCACAGCCGACCTTCAAACAGAGTTCCTTCAGGGAGGAACAGGGTGTTGAGTGTGCTTCTAACGGCATCCAAATCTTTAGGTACCCTCCCTTTCCGCAGAGGGACATACTTGGGCAGCTTTGTTGTGGCACATACTAGCTGGATATCTTCTTCCACCTGTTCCTCTGGTTACATTTCTTCTACAAAGGTTTGAGGATCCTCCTCCTCATCATCTCTTTCAATGTTAACCGTTTTTCCCTTTTCTTCCGTTGACAGTTTGCCAAACCGCGGATTTCACGAAGACATATGAACCAATGTTGCTGCTTGTGGGTCCTTTTTAGGCCTTGATGTCGAGGGCGATTTAGGTATTTTGGGTGCATCACCTACCGGTGGCGTAGAACTCTGCGTGGCTCCCTTGGTTGTTGATATTATTTTGATTAGGGAATCATCCATATCCTTTGGGAATGCTTCAAACCACGAAATTTCTTTTACAACCTCCAAGTTCATCATATTCATGCCCAATTGATAATTCAACAACTTAAAAAAATCAAGGGTTGTTCGGTGGAGGGCCACCTATGATTTATAGGCCTTTTTGAATTCCAATTCGACCATTCCCCCTGGGTTTGGCTCATTAATGCGAGACTGGTGACAGATAGTCCCAAATCTCATTCTGACTTTGTGTCTTAATTGCCCATAGTTTGCTCCTCATTGTCTTAAATTGGCCATATTTTCATGAACAATGACAACAAAAATCACTGTCTCACTTGTCCGTGTGACAGCACAGTGCCCCATGTGCGAATGCAACTTGTGCATCAAACTGATCCTACGCACGACTTCCATGTCGCGCAGCTCCCATATAGACTCGTTTATAGTCTTGCGCTCTCTTTCAACTGCTTGGAGCATTGAGACTGCACTTCCTACGGATAGTCAGGTGGTCACACTATTGGTGCGAGGCTTCAAGTCACCTTTCAATCCGGTCCGCGAACCTCCCAGCTTCCCTTACGCCTGTCAACGTCTCGCGTTCTTCCTTATGCGGTGCACTTCCTTGGTGACTTTGTTTGATAAGGTGCAGTTGCAGCCCTAGTAGTATAGCCAAGCACTCCTGGCAACAATCTTGTAGTGTGGTGGTAGGGTTGCCCATATGTGGTCTCGTCCTTTTGTCAACTCATAATGTCTGCGAGATTTTGGTTTCCAAATTTTTGATATCCTTGTTCATTAATATGCTTTCCTACTTCAGTCGTACTTGCTTTTCTTCGAGTTCACGAAGCTCAAGGTTCCCTTGCTAAATGGATTCTTGAATCTGCATTTGTTCATCCTCGCGCGGCTGCATAATTTCTTCGCTTTGGTCCTTGCGTGCTGTCATAATTGTAGGAGTGTGAGGATTCTTTCCCAAAGCTATGGCCTTGACTCTGCTCGTCGTCTTCAGAACCATTTCCATGCTCAAGTTCTTGCACATGGCCCCATAGGCCCATCGGGCTGCTGGCACGCGCTGGTCCCAATTAGTTGGTCCCATTTGGTAGACTTTGTTCATGATTCTACATAGCTTTTTGAATGCTTTGTGGTGTGTCACCTTCCCCATTTCCGCATTGGGTTCTGACTTCCGATCATTAGTTTGGGAGGTTCTTGCACAACACACATCTGCACCCATCGACACAGGTGGGCGCATAGCCTGCTCCGTTCTGGCTAGCCAAATCGTGTTTGATGTTGGGGACTTCCAAATTGTAAGCACATCTGTTTTTTATAATCACACTAGTTCCCCATAGCCTTGTGATGTGTACTCCTCCATCGTGCAGGTGTCGCACGCAACACCCATTCTAGCACATCGTACTGTTGCTGCTCCGATACTACACTTTTGTCCAAGAGTTCATCCACTCTTGTTACCCCATCATGGATTGGTAGTTCCCTTGCTTCGGTCGTCATGCACCATAGTGATCTAATAATCATGTTGCAATTCAACGTTGTCACTTCGTGCAACCAGTTCTGCCAGCATTCTATTTCTTCATCTGAATCCGAAGTACAGGAGTTGTCGCGCTCCCATGAGATTCTCCCATCTATGGTAGGGTTTACCCATTCTTGGTATTGTGTCGTTCTCTGGTAAATGCAATCCAGCTCATCTTCATTATCATCATCGCGCACAAGTTCAGTGTAGCGTGCTCCTTTGGTTGGATCTAGCTAAATTACTACCCATAGGGACTTTTTCTCGAATATCATCTTCCGCTTTTTTAGGTTGATGACTCCATTCATATCAGTGGCCCAGTCTATTCCTAGAAACGTGGGGTAAGGGTTGTTGTCATCAACAATCTCTATTACCTCAATGTCTGTTTGCATGCTCGCGCCTTCGATGTCCACTGTTACCCCTTTCAACCTTCCCATGGGCAAGATATTTTGTTGGTTCGCCATTCGTAATTGAATAGGGGACCACTATAATGTGAGCCTGCCCATGCGTTCCCATGTCTTCTTTGGCAACACATTCATGTCCGACCCCAGGTCTAGAATTACCCGATTCATTTCATATTCGCCAATCTGCATCATTAATCTCATCTCCCTCCTGGTGCGCAATGTATGCTTTCCCAGTTTCGGAACTATGCGCGGTCTTCCTGGCCCTGCACACCTAGTTATCAACTCTTGTAGTCCTTTAACCACCTTATTATCATGAAGCAGCTTCATGCATGTCTCTAAAAAGGTAGTAAGCATAAAAGGATCCATCCATGTCTCTGGTTGATCCTTACTACCCGAAGTAGAGGCCTGCGTGAAGCTCTTCCTAGCTTCCATAAACGTCTCCTTTGCGCGTTCCAAGTCAAACTTAGGTTCCTTTATAAGAGCTTTGTGAACCCATGTATCTTCCTCAGGCTGCTTCCCCTTATCTTCCCCTATGGTCGCACCGTTTATGAGCATCATGTTCATATTGGGGTCTTCTTCATGTGTTTCAGACCTTATCATTTGAATATTTTGTGTCGGATTAGGCTGAAGTACCCCCTTCTCGCACATCTGCACAATCAATGTAGGACAATCTACCATTTTATGATCAAACTGCTCACAGTACGAACAAGATATTCTCGTTGGGTTGGTACAATTACGAGTTTAGTGCCCTGGTCCTCCGCAATTGTAACAGATTAATTGTCCTCGGCCCCTTCCTCGCCCCATTCCTCCTCGTCCTTGGCCTCGCCCTTGAAATCCACCACACGCCATCCCCACGACTGGGTCAAGGCCTCGCGTTTCCATCTACATTCTATATGTTGGGGTCTGCTCCATCATTAACTCATAACTGTGACAAGTATGCTCGTCGTGGCCCACTGATCTACAAAAATTGCAAAACAGTTGTTGGGGAGTATGCGTATAATTCTAGGACTAATGACACTTATTCGTCATGTGCTTTCCTCCCACCTGAAAGATCGCACACCAGAGCGCGGGTGCTGCACTTGGCCCTACCTATACCTCTAGTCTTAACGCCCCTGCCAAGTAGTTCATGAATACTGGAAAGTGGTCTTTGTCGTGGCCCTGGCCTTTACATTTTATGCACCACACTTCTTCACGTGCCTCTGGCCAGGGTGCCCTATCCTGCTTCAAGCTCTGCATTTCAAGGAAGACAGTCTGAAGCTGCATGTGGATTTGTTGGACTTCCAACCCCAGATCCTGCATCGATGTTTCATGTAACCTCATCACCATTTCCAATGCTTCTTCCTAGGTTGAAAGCTTCTATTGTGACAACGTCGTCCTCAGGTGTGGTGTCAAAGACACCACAAACCACGCGTGGTGTTTTGCATCTGTTAGTGTCATATTAGCCTCGCGGATCATAGTCTTTAGTCTCTGATCCAGATCCCATGGGGTCTTGCCTAGAAGCATCGCAATCTCTTTAAATTTGATGATTGACTGTGTCTCTGATTTCGGCTGGCTAAATTCTTTGTTCAACGCATCCTGGATCTTCGCTTCCTGCATTCAAATGATCATTTGAGTGCTTGATATACCACATCAATGCGCAATCCTGTGGCACGCTTACCAATGTAGCCTTCTTAATGTTATCGTTCGTAACCCCTTGTGCTTCCCACATTGCTCTTACCATGAACCAGAACTGATTTGGGTCCTCATTTCCTACTCCTTTGAATACGAGTAGCTTAATTGTGCTCACCATACTGAACTGCTGGTTTGGTGGAGGTGGTGTGGGCAAAGATGGAGGTGAAGGAGGGGAAGCGAGTCGTGGCATAAGTGGATATGGTAACTAAAGAATGCGCTGCCTTATCAAAATGACCACACTCCTCGGCGAGACCTGAGTGCGCTCTTCCTCGCTTGCTCGCAGAGGTGAAATTAAAGGATTGTTTCCTAACCCTTCAATACCTTTGTAGACTTTTCCGCTTCATTTCGTTCTAATCATTAATGTATTCGCAATACCCGTTTTTCACATAACATCATCTTAATCCAGGTATTCAAAGATTTGATGTACTTACCTCGCGGTCCCTTGAGGAAATGTCTTTTTGCTTCATTGTAGCTTACAGTCTTGTCTATCGCAAATTTAGTGATAAACCCTCCTATTATCCGGTTGAGCCAATGGTCTATGGCCCACGCGATCTTATCTTCTGATGCCTCTAGCCTGCGCACTAGCTCTGAAGTCCACACTATCGGTTGATCGAGCTTATACCTTCCTTGGCTATCGGCTAACCTCGCGATCCAATCATATAGCTCTGAAGAGAAGGACGTGAAGAATATCTCATGGATTTCCGTATATACATAGCGATCCGGCCACCTCTTTTCGAATATCTATGGAGTTTTGTTTTCCTATGTCACAAACTTGTGAAGCTTCTAATCCAACTAATCTTCAATTTCCTTCTTCGTAGGATTCCAGCGTTCTAACATCATACATCCCTTAGGCAGATCCTGGTCTAAGCAACGAAATCATTTGTTGGTTTGTTTGGACCTGACCCAGGTTCAAAAGTGATTTAGCCAAACAAATCCTAAAGCTACCGGCCCTTCCGGCTATAGTCCGCAGAGCGCGAACTGAAGTCTCACCCGAGGTAGTATGGGAGGGTGATGGAACTAGGTTTCTGCACCCTAGGGATGTCTTGATGAGATCTGGAAAGGTCGTGAACCGATCCTGCACACCTGTGCAGCTCTGCGCAATGGTCTGACCTTTGTGTAGCTTTGTACAGAGCGTGAAGAGGCACTATCTAGATCATTTACCCTTACATTGTTATTATTATAGATCTAACTTAATTTTTTGGGCCCAATAGTCTTTATCAATCATTCAACATTTATAACCAGTGCGTGCAACCATAAATGATAAAGAGATGCATAAACATATACCAAAAGCATAAACATACAGATCTGCGAATAGATGCACAATATTTCATAATCAACTTAGCTTTTATTAACTTTATGGTCCAATACAATCCAAGTCCACCCTACGCACTCAGCTGCAAGGGTCCGTGCACATAGTTGCGTGTATAAATTTCACCTGTAGAACAAACCGATATATGCAACGTCCTAAAGCATAATACTTGTTCTACTTCTACAAAACATTAAGCGGAAGAATAATCGAATTCATGAGCAACATCAAGTAGAAACATGCATAACTGATCAAGAAAAATAATCATACATAACACAAGATATATCCAGGGGAAAGCACCAGCATAAAACCCCAACCATGTATTATCAATCAAGTGGAAATCCTCTTCACAATACAAAAATAATTAGCTGAATAGCTATTCTGCTCTCTCTGTACTCAAAAGATCCTGATGATATTCAATTAGAAGATGAAAATCATGGACTACCTAGGTCTCAATATATAGGCCACAAGTCCTCCAATCTCCTATAATAGATCCTTCTCCATGCAAGGAATACTTACTAGAAATATCCAAGCATTTGATAGTACATTGTCCCACATCTGATCTCACTGGGTCTCTGACAGAACTGACATGCAACAGTTATCCATGAGTGAATGCTCAGTTATCTAAAATAATAGTTGTCACATGCATGCAAGCATTAACAAACTATATTTTATTATTTTAACAACTTGTTAAAATAATCTAACTGGACTTGACTAGTTAGAACTAAGTCAACTAATCCTCTCATTATAGAACTCATACTTATTCCCTCAATCAGTGGAGGAAATTAAGGATAAATTCCTTAATCAGTGGGACAAATCATGTGCATGCTCACAAAGACTTCAAATTCGAATTTCCTTAACTAATTAACTCAACTGAATTAATTAATTAATATTTCCAAATGTTGTTAAGACCAAAATTAATCTTACTTCCTATGGATAGACTAGGGACTACTATAAATAGGAAGGGACCCAGAAATACTATTTTTAGAACTTTCTATTTTTAGCAGTTTCACCTTTCATCCACTGTGGCCAATGACCTCACTGACCAAACTGCTATTTTTAGACATGCTATTTTTAGCATGTCTATTTTTAACACATTCTAAATTTAGCATTTCTTGTTGCACATTTTTCAACACTCCCTCTCAACAAGAAGGGCTTCCTCTCGAACCCAATCATGTAACTCTAGAATGTTTTGCATGCAACACATCTACCCAATCCACTTGCTCCAACAACAGTTGGAACAAAAACACTCCCAACTGACCACTCTATTGGGCTAGGAACATACTTTGATGCTGAAGCTCTACCTACTACTGACAAGTGCTCCCTCTCTGACATCTGCACTACTGCAACATGTCCATGCATCTCGCACCATTGCACACCTATCTGTGCCACCTAGCACTGTGCAAAACACTTGTGCCTCTCGCATTGCTGCAGCCTACTAGCTATGCATTTTCCTAGGATTCCCTGCACTATCGCTCTCTCTACCACTCCATCCGCATCTGTCTCTACCCAATCAATCAGTTCCTGCTACTCCACATCGTGGCTCCTGTAGCAAGGTCTCATCCAAGAGGTTGGGTATCTCAAGGATCCTACCCGTCATCCCTGGGACGATCACTCTATATTGCCCCACCTCCTACCTAGAGGTATGGCTGCATGTGATCCCTCAGCCCACCTGGCTCAAAGTTTCCCCCTACTGGAGGTCTCTGCATGGTAGATGTCTCTACTCGATCTCCACTCAGCTTCCCCTATTGTGGCTGCTCCACAACCTCCTGAAGCTGCTGCACCAATCGTGGCTCCTCCACAATCGTCTGAAACTTCTTCTCGCTCTGCATGTTGAGAGGTAATATACCCTCCCTCTGAACCACCAAGTCTCCATCAGTTGCCTTGCTGCTCAAGGCTTTGCATGCATCTTGAACCTCAAGAGCATATAGGTTCTTGATTCGTGAACCAGTCTGCTTCACCTATCTAATGATGATGTATCTAAGGAAAACCTTTCCCTTATTGAAGACTACATCATAGCCTCTATCTTCCAGCATCGCGATTGACACCAAGTTTCTCTTCAGTCCTGGTACATACTTGATATTATAAGGCGAGATCAATGCTCCCTCTAAAAAATAACCGTGCCTACACCTGAGACACTATACTTCTCATCATTACCCATCACTATGAGTATCTAGAGATCTTTCTCCTCCAAAGTATTGAACAAACTCTTGTCACCGGTCATGTCGAAAGAAGCTCCACTGTCAAGAAACTAGCCACTTCCCACCATGGATGAAACCATGCATTCGAAGAGTGTGAAATCCAACTCAAACTGTGAAGCAAGTGCCTCACCTTTAGATCCTTCCCTCGATCCCTTCTTGGATTCCCTCCGTGGACATTTTGCAGCATAATGGCCCACCTCATGACAATGAAAGCATCACACTTTCGATTTGTCAACCTTCTTCCCATCATTGGAAGAACTGGATTCGGAAAGAGAAACCTTCTCCTTCCTCTTCTTCGCCTTACTCACTAAGGCACAATTCTCCTCATCATGCATGGATGAAGAACTATCTCTGGTGCTCCGTTTGATCTCCTCTTACATCAAATCCGACCATAGTCATTCCCAATTTGGCAGTTTCTCTCTTCCATTCACCGAGTCCTGGTAGCTATTCCAGCTCTTAGGAAGGCCAAGGAGTGCTAGACTCACCATATCCTCATCCGATGTCATAACCCCTACACTTGCAAGCTCATCCCTACATGTGATGAGCTTGGTCAGATACATAGAGATCGTTTCATCCCTTTCACATTTGATCTTTCGAAATTTGTCCTTCAGTGCTAGCTTCCTCTGATCACTGCTATTTTGATATAAATCTTTCAATGTTTTCCACATTGCATGCGGAGTCTCCTTCCCATGGAGGCTTGAGACAATGTGATCTCGCACTGCCTCCAAGAGAATTCTCCTAACTCTAGCCACACAATTCCACCATTCCACTTGCTCAGTCTTGTCAGTAGGCTTAGGGATTTCTTGATCATTGAAATCCTTAAGACCATTATCTTCCAAAACTATCTCCATGTGATCCTTCCAAGCTATATAGTTTGAGCTGCCATCAAGGGCATACTCAAGCCTCAAACCATAGAATGCCATCGATGAAATAGATGTGATAAGAACTTGAGATCTATATCAAGAATAAGAAACTTCAAATTCCTCTTGCTAGTATATTGTTCTTGATTGATCACATGTGCTCCGATACCATGTAGAAATTTTGCCTATAGAACAAACCGATATATGCAATGTCCTAAAGCATAATACTTGTTCTACTTCTACAAAACATTAAGCGGAAGCATAATCGAATTCATGAGTAACATCAAGTAGAAACATGCATAACTGATCAAGAGAAATAATCACACATAACACAAGATATATCCAGGGGAAATCACTAGCATAAAACCCAAACCATGTATTATCAATCAAGTGGAAATCCTCTTCAACATACAAAAAGAATTAGCTCAATGGTTATCCTGTTGTCTCTGTACTCTGATGATCTTCAATCAGAAGATGAAAATCTTGAACTACCTAGGCCTCAATATATAGGCGACAAGTCCTCCAATCTCCAATAATAGATCCTTCCCCATGCAAGGAATACTTACTAGAAAAATCCAAGCATTTGATCTCAACTGTGTCTCTAACAGAACTAACATGCAACGGTTATCCATGAGTGAATTCTCAGTTATCTAAAATAATAGTTGTCACATGCATGAAAGCATTAACAAACTATATTTTATTATTTTAACAACTTGTTAAAATAATCTAACTGGACTTGACTAGTTAGAATTAAGTCAACTGATTCTCTCATTATAGAACTCATACTTATTCCCTCAATCAGTGGAGGAAATTAAGGATAAATTCCTCAATCAGTGGGACAACTCATGTGCATGCTCACAAAGACTTCAAATTCGAATTTCCTTAACTAATAAACTCAACTGAATTAATTAATTAATATTTCCAAATGCTGTTAAGACCAAAATTAATTTTTCTTCCTGTAGATAAACTAGGGACTGTTATAAATAGGAAGGGACCCAGAAATGTTATTTTTAGAACTTTCTATTTTTGGTAGTTTCACCTCTCACCCCATGTGGCCAATGACCTCACTGGCCAAACTGCTATTTTTAGACATGCTAGTTTTAGCAAGTCTATTTTTAGCACATTCTAAATTTAGCATTTCTTGTTGCACATTTTTCAACACCGACCTGGTAGGGCTAACTACCAGGTCAAGCTTGGTTTTTGGTTATCCTAGGATTGCCTCCCTTCAGCTTGAGGTCAATCTAGGCTCGAACAAAATTTATATATGAGATGAAGATAAACGAGATATAGATGAAGCTATGGCCAACCACACCAAAGGAAGTGCAAGAGTAGAGGGAGGCCGACCTGAAGGCTGCAATGGTTGGCATCTCTGTAGTAGTGGAAGATTATGGGAAGTTATTGGATGAGAGCTTACAAATTTGGACTTTTCTACTGGAAGATCCAAATGCGTAGAAACTACATGAGGATATTGAGCAAAAGCAACAGTAGCTAGAGGATATTTGGGAAATTGTGAGAACCTTACCAATCTCACAGAAGCTTGCAAAGGTCAATGAGGGAAATTCCCTCCGGAATAAGATATAGGAGCTAAGGAAGGAAGAGCAGACTCTTACAGAGAGAACTCAATCATGGCGGGATGAGGTTGTCCAACCCTCCCAAGTAGTGGATGAGAAGCTTAAAGAGCTTCGACATAGAGAGGAGGAGTGATGCAGAAGGCTACGGGACCATCGATAGAAGCACTATTGGAGGAAGTGTGCTTCGAAGAGAAGAAGTTCATAGGCATTCTGCATCAGTTCAACGATACCTACAATAGAATTTCAGTGAAGATCAGAGGAAAACCAGCTAAGTGACTCAAAGTGAGTCACATGTGAGTGTTTGGGGCTTGTTAGGCGCAACCCAACTTGGCCTAGATTTTGGCAAAGAATCTGCATTTTGTGGGGTGGAGCGTGTAGTAGAGCACCTAAAGGAGCGTGCAGCGAAGCACGTTAAAACTGCGCAGTGTCATAAGGGCTTCAGGGTGGGTCGAAGCCCCTTCTTTTTGTAAAATCGTGCAATTTGCAAGGGATCAATGGTTTTGGGGGCATAGTTTCTTGTTTTAGGGAGTCCATGGTATTTGGACCGTGTTATTTTGATGATGTAACCCTACAATGTAATAGTATATATATAGGTGAAAGTAATAAGAAGAAAAAAAAATCATAATAAATTAGCGTTATGGATGAATTATTGTGATCTATAATTTGGTAACAAAGGAGAGGCTTTGTAGTTGAGTGTGTAGAGGCTTGGAGAAGAGTCTACAGTTGAGTGCACAGACAACCTGCAACTTAGTGCGCGGGCTAGGAACTATTTGGTTTTCAAATATTCATTATATTAAGAAACAATTCTTGTGGATGTAGCCCTACACTAAGGTGAACCACGTTACATTGGTGTTTTGATGTGTATATTTTCTTATTATCTGTTGTACTGTTGTAGTTATTAAATTTGCATTTTGCTTTAGCACATTGATGGTTTATAGTTTTATATGGCATGTTTAAGTGATTAATCTAATGCGACAAATTGATTTATAAATGCTAATAGTAATATAACATAGTAATAACACATCTTTGAATCCTTCAAGGCTGCAGAAACCTAGTTCTGCATCCTACCATAGTCACTTTGGGTGAAACTACGATCTGCTTGCAGGTCATTATCGAAAGGGCCAGTGATCAAGGGTTTTGTTGGTGCGTAATATAGAATGAACCTGGGTCAGCCCAAATTGAGCCAACACCATATTACCTATGTTCTTTAACACTTTCATCAATCACATATTAATTACTTATGATAAAGTAAATTATGAAAAGAAGAAATCATTAAAAAATAAAACTTCTGTAAAATTTAAATTAAAATTAAAATGTCTCAAGGTAGCTTAATCAATTTATTAGAAGTTTGTGAAATTGTGGAAATAAGGCAACCTAGATTCAAATCCTCCTAAAGTGACCTAATTTGTAGAAAGGAGTGTAAGTCGTAAATCCTCATAAATTTACTAGTAATTACCTATTAGGCGAGCTACTAAATTCCTCTAAAATACCAAAAGAAAATCGAAATTAAAAATATATATATATATATAATATGATAATATATATATATACAAAAATTATCATAAAATAGATTTTAAAAGCATATATATCTAAACATGAACCTATCAGTAAAATATAAAATATCTTTCAACTTAAATATCATTACATTTTGAAAAGAAACATTCAACTATTATTATGTTATATGCTGATTGAAAAAAATATTAAATGAAAATTCAAACCCCTGCGATTAACAAAATTAATTTATCTATTTCTAATTGTTAATTAAATTCTTTTAGAATAACTCTACAATTAACAAAATTATTTCATCTATTTCCAATTGTAAATTGAATTCTTTCGAAATAACCCCATAATTAACAAAATTAATTCATATGTTTCTAATTGTCAATTGAATTATTTTCCATAACATTTATATGCTTGAAGAAGATATGAAATAAAAAAAATTAATAGTTGCATTACAACATAGTCCTTGCCTCTATTACTAATTAAGTTGAATGCTTCTACAGTGCATAGAACATAAAAAACAAAAATTTTCTTCCACGCACATCTTCATTCCTTGCTCCAAATAGATAACTCATTGTTATATGCGGAGTGTGGAAAAATTTCATTGTGTAAAGTTTTCTTTACACTCCACACAATAAAAAAACTTCCACACAATTTATACGCACTCTATTTGTTTTTGTTGCAGCATTGACCTATCAGCCACTATTAATAATATTAATGAAATAAGAAACTAAAAATAAAACTATTTCCTAGAGAAAACTAACAATAATTCACAACTACTATGAATTTAGCAGTGTGAACTTGAGTGTGTTTCTCATCATAAAATGGTATATGTTTCCATAGGGCCACATCCATAACGTTTTGCTACAAATCGTTTAAAAAGAATAACACATGGCTTAATATCCTCAATGAAATAAATGCCATGTGGAGTGTCTGGGGTGATGTGAGAATTGTGAAACTTCAAGCGGTTTACGAGGATTCACATAATATAAATTTAGTTTTGGAGTTGTCTAGCCAAGGACACCTATGGAATACAATTATAAAAAGTGTGCTGATATTTGGAGCGTTGGAGTGTTTCTCTATTCCACTCCTCTTGGAACTCAAGTGTAGTGTTTTGAATGAAGATGCTGATCTCAAAAATAGTTTGTGGGAAAAAAATTCAGTGCTCACCAAAGACCTCATTTCATGCAGGCTCGTTAAAAATATAGAACATCGCCTGAATACAACACAAGTCTTGAACAAGTAACACCTCCATAAAGTCTTGAACAAGTAACACCTCCATAATATTTCATTTTTACATGGATGAATTCAACTATTTTTTATATTAATGGTATTAATGGATGGTGTTTGTTACAGGGCACTCATGGTTGAATTTTGATACATGTTAAGAAATGCACATGGTAGCATAACAATCAAAAATGTAATTGTTGATCACTATTTAATGGTTCACATTTGTTTGAATTGTGCAAGTGAATGTTATCTAATTATTATCTATGTCTTACTCAGCAAAGGGAGTCCCTACAAATTTGAAAATGTCACATTTTGGAATCGAGATCTAAACTTCTAATCTATTTAATGTCGGTGGGTGAATATGGTTGTAACAATTTTCCTTCATCTGAAGGCTAATCATCATGTAATTTTATGGTACTTTGATAAATACAAAAATCTTATGAGAAGATTGGTCTTATTTGTAACTAACAATAACTCAATTTAAAGCAAAATTTTTCTCTTTCGGGTTTCATTGTGGCATAGTTACGTAGTTGATTACATAGCTAGTGTGGAGAGATTTTATTGTGCAAAGTTTTCTCTACACTCTACACAATGACAATTATTTTGCACAATTCATACATGCTCTATTTTTTCATGCCACAACATTGACTTATTGACCACTACCAATAATATTAATGCACCAAAAAACAAAACATAAAACTATTTCATAGTGAAAAATAACAATAATATCATGTTATGAAATAGAATCTTGTTTGTTCACTCTATTTGTTTGGACCGTTTATTCATGTACACAAAGACACATAAGTGATATTGTATGTTTTGTTAACTATATCATGAACGTTGCGACATGCGCTATATAAAAAATATTGTTGCTTGATCCATGAATTACCTTGGACACGACACACCACAGGTAACTCATTATTTTATGTGTAGTGCAGAGAGATTTCATTATGCATAGTTTTCGCCGCACTCCACACAATGACAAAGTTTCCACATAATTCATACATGATCTATTTTTTCATGTTGCAGCATTGAAGTATCGGTTGTGATTAATAATATTAATGCGCCAAAAAACAAAACATAAAACTATTTCTTGGTGAAAAATAACAATAATATCTCGCTATGAAATATAGTCTTGTTTGTTCCCTTTGTTTGTTCACTTTGTTTGTGCATGTACACATAGACACATAAGTGATATTGTATTTTGTGTTAATTGTACGATAGATGTTAGTGTCCTATGTCTAGGAATCTTAGTCCTGTTGGTCTTTCAATGTATCTAAGGTTAAAATTGTAAATATTAGTCATGAATTAGTTGATTATTTTTGTTTAAAAGGTCTAGGTTGAGATTGGGTGTCATGTAAGGCTTGTCATTTTGATTAAGAGGTCAATGGCTAAAGTCATGTTTTTTTCTTACAAAGGGAAATCATGAAAAGCATTTTCTCACTTGTAAAAGGGTACAAAAATCATGTCACGAGTCTTTAGTTAGTGTGAGTGGTTGAGTCCCATCTTAAGTCAAAGTTACTAGGCCACCTAAGTTTGGTAATGGTGTCTTCATCAAAGCAATCAAGCAATGATTGAGAAAAGATTTTGGAGTCATTCTAACATTAATTTGGATGTCATTTCAAAAGGACAACATGTGAGCTCAGCAAGGGATAACGGTTAGAGGAAAGTCATTTAAATTCCCAATGCACTACGAATCTAGGAAAAACGTTGTTCAAAAGGAAAATGTTTCACTGTGTGAATTCTTACAAATATTTTCCCCTTAAAAATTTATGTTCAAAGGTGTTTAGAGGTCGAATTTTCTAGCGCTACATTTCTGGTTGGTGCGCTGCAACTGTCCCTAGTTTTCTCATTTGCCAACAACTATCAAAATTATGAGTCTTATAGGGCTTGCCTGAGGAAGTTTGGGGTTATAATTCTTGGTAAAATTGTTGGATTGTGTTTTATAGATATTTTCATAAGATTTAAAAGACATAACGCCTCCATTATTTCCCAAAGCAATTTGTTCATAAACTCAAACTATCCATTGCTGCAAAAGTGAAAACATGACAACACTAGAAGACAAAAAACACACAGTGGAGCCATCGTGCTTTTTGAACCACGTGATATCACAACCATTAATGCAAATCCAAACACTAGTATGAATTTTTAATAAGTAGGGTGCATGATAATCTGTGAGAAACTTCAGGGATATCATTTGCAATTGACAAAGGAATTTGTTAGGGATTTTGATTGTGTACACGCAAAAGTGGGGAGCATGAACTTTCCTATCTTAGCTCAATCAATAGCTGAGGCTACTGAGATACCTTTGAGTGGAGAGGAATGTTTCAAATTGATGGATTTTGGTTTGGTTGCTTTCAAGGAATTCCTCAAGCCAAAACATAGAAAAGGGGTATGGTTCATATGTTCCAAGGAGCTATTTACAAGATCATCATGGGAAATTGTTGGAGGTCATCCAAAGGTACTTCACATGTGAGGGGATATTCATCAAGGTGTATCACTACCAAATTAGGCTCTTAATGCATTTTACTAGAAAGAAACATTTGAATCTTCCCTATTATCTATTTAGGAGTTTACGTAAAATGGCTGATAGGGTTCAAACTAAAGGAAGTCAAGTTGAGGCCTATTTTTTCTATTTCTCATTAACTAAATTGTTGGTAATGAAGGAGCTTGAGAAGAAAGAGAATTCATGGAAGGATTTCTTGGTTTCTTTGGGATGGGAAGCCCAATCTTCAAATATTCAAAAGACTAAGAAAGGCACTTCGTCATATGTGATTAAGGAAGCTTCACCTGCATCAACAAGCTCAGTCAAGAAACCTCTGACTAAAAGAAAATTGGTTGGTAAGAAAAGTGCTAAGAAGCTACAGTTTTCCCCTGAGGTAGAAAAGGTGGCATCCCTTGAGGTAGAAAAGTTGTAAGGGTGCCAAGAAATAGAGTTGCAGCCAAGATATTACCTATGGTTCCTCCATCATCACCAATTCAAGTCATGGAATCGGAGAGCACACAAAGAGAAGTGGAAATTGATGAAAAGTACCAGAAAATTGGAGAGTTAAAATATCAGTTGGACAAAGCCCATGTGAAAATATCTTACTTGCAGCAAGAGAATAAGGAGCTTATGCATAAAGTGTCTCAAGAGACTATCTAGCATAGAAGAGAAGAGCCACCAAAGGAAACATTGGCACATGTTGCCAAAGGCAAAGGTAAAATGGTCATTGATGTTGAGGAAATGAATGAGCCAGTTCAGCATTCTAGAAGACCTAGGACCAGGTTTGTTGCTAAGATGCATATGGAAGGAAATTAGGTTATTCAGCCTATGGTTTTTTATGAACAAAAATAATTTGAGAAGCTACTGTAACAACTTGAATGGATACAATATCAAGTAGATCAAATTATAGAGAAATATCATAGGGACAAGTTGGCTTTGTTTAGAGAGGTGGATGTCGTTATACCATTACTTAACAAAGCTAAGTATAAACTAAAGTGGAACTTGCCTCTGCATAGGCAAGTAAAAAAATTATATGCACAAAACTTGGTCCTCAAAAGAAGACTACGGTTGGTGAAAAGCAAGCTTACTAAAGTCAAAGAAGCTTGAAGGAAGAGGAAGAGAGGTAAGTTGAACATACTTGCATAGGTTAGAACAAAGGTGAATATCTAGCAGGAAGCCTTAGCCCAACTTTGAAAAAAAAAATTGGTTCAGGAGATCAAAAAGGAAAAATTTTGATGAAATTTATAAAAAAGCAACAAGGGGCTTGTTGTTCTTTTCATATATAAAGTTTGGCAATTGTGGGATAGTGAAGTTGGAAGATTTTTCTATCATGAAGGTGTTATATGAAGGTCCCAGCACTCATTTTTATGTTTCCAACATTTCACATTAAGGAAAAGTCACCATGTGTTTCAATTTTGGAGTACAGACCATTGTGTTGCGAAAATGGGGTACAGGTCAAAGGGATGTCTACACACACTTTGAATCTAGTTTAGGAGGACCGACACCATCACAGGGGTATTTGAAGCATACCCATTTTCTTATTTTTGATATACAGGGGTTGCAACCATACAAAGCATGGAAGCCACCTCAAATGCGTTGCGAGTCTACCTAATATGCTCTGAATCTAAACAATCAAATCTTCTCAGTTCAAATTTTCAATTTTTGATCTCTAATCGTGGTTTAGATTATGTAAATAAGTGGATAATTTATCTTAGGGGGTGTGTTTAATGATTATTGGTCGATATTTCAAGTTAATGATGTTTTAGGCTTGTATTGGTTATAAGGAAACTTTTTCCTATTTTTTAGTGTATGCACTAGTTTTTTAATGTATCTAGTTGAAAATTGGTTTTGGTTAATGAATTCGGCCACCTAGGATAGGAGATCGAATATTTGATGATGTCTAAATATATCAAAAAGCATTGTAAGAAGGTTATTGATTAAGATTAGAGAATAATACTTTATGCATTGTATTTTTGAAGACTTTTTTTTCTAGTAAATGAATGAAATACAGAGGAGAAATTTGTAGGGAATCCTAAGTCAGATTTTTGGTGGTTTTTTGCTCCTTTGGTCTAGTAAGTTATCTATGTATTTTACATATATTTAATGCACATCATCTTTCTTGGAAAACCAAATGATTAATTCAAAATTCATCTTTAATGAATGCTTTGTTTTAGTTTTCTAAGTTATCAACATTTTTAGCTAAATCAACAATTTAGACCTCATCCACGATTTGATGTTCTAATGTGTTAGTTTTTCACCCTTTCTGCATTCACCTTCTTCAGCTATTTGATCTAAACCCACCACCAAAGTTGCCTACCTTACCCCTAAGAAACCCTCTCTTTTCCATCATCTCACTAGACAAATTTTGATTTGTGATGACTTTATGCCCAATGAATCTGCTACTTTTCTCATCAACAAACGTTTAAAAAAAATCAAACTTTGTTGAGCTTATTACCTAGCCTAATATCCTATTTGTTGAGTGACCTAAGTGAGAGAACCCTCTCCAGGTCAAAAGGGTTACATTCTAACCTAGAAGTGGTTTGTGGTTACCTCTGGGATTCCTTTCTCGGCCTAGGGAAATGACAGAGTGCTAACAACAGCCATTGCAACACGTACTAAATAAAAATATTTCTTCTTAATATATGAATCACATTGGACACTAAGCCTATCTTGCTTTGTGAACGACAAGTTTTTGTGAAATTACACTCTGTAATAATATTTCTTCTTATTGTCAATGCTTAGCTGATTTGAAGTATGTTGATTTTTTTAAATACATGCTCATTATAATCTCACTTGTCAAAGGAAGATTCTCTTTTTTTCAATGACTAAAAACCATGCTTATGAAAAAACATTGATACATTGTGCAAAGTGTGGAAGTGAAGAGGAATATTTGTTCAACCTTTAGCCCCCTACCACCCCCCTTATTTCTTCCTCCACACCCCCGTACTCCACACAATGTATCAACATTATGGAGATTTTTTCAATTGTGCCCCCCTCCCATCCCCTTATTTCTTCCTCCACGCCCCACACTCCACACAATGTATCAACGTTATGGAGATTTGTTCAGTTTCACCCCCGGCTGCCACCCCTCGCCTATGTAAGGGACCTAGAACCCCATCAATTCTGACATCATTAGGTAAAGCAACAGCATGATAGTGTCAGTGTCAGTGTCAAAGCACTCACAGACTAAATGGCCACTCACAAAATTAGTTTTTTTTAATATTTTAAAATCATTTGTCAAGAACTGACAAATACTGAAAATAAAACGCCCTTCACTAGGGGAATTTTGTCACATCAAGGCTCGCTCAAACAATGGAAAATTAGAAATAATATTTCTAGAAATTAGAAAATTATTTTTGAATTTATGAAAAATTAGAAATATTCAACATCTTCTTGCAAACTTTAGATAAAGTTACAAAAACTCAACAAAATAATTGAAATGCAACAAAATTTGACCGCGAAGCGAGTATTATAATTCTTGGTGAGACAGAGACTAATAAACGTACATAGGACATTGACCCAAACTAACATTTTCATCTATATGCGATGAAAATTTGAAATGAATAAATATGTAGAAATCATTAATGCAAATTGATTTAAATTTACAATATTGTATTATTTACATTCATGAAAGAATACACCTTTCTCATTATTTTAATAGTTATAGTGCGAGATATATATATATATATATATATATATATATAATATTAAAACTTTCACTTTATAATTCATAAAAACAAATAAATGAAAAGATTGTAAAAGCGTTGAACATTTTAGAAAAAGTGTCACCTAATGAAATTCCCACTCTCACAGCTAATAATGGGTGAATGGATGGACGGTTTTCTAGAGATGTGGGAATCCAAGAGGAATCCCTGGATGCTAAAATGATAATCGAGAAGGAATGTCTTCATTAAAGAATATGTTTAATAAACTTTAAGGAATATAGGATAATTAAAATTCTTTAATTATTTGGGCATAATAGAAGGATGGGGAGGATGAGGGAAGCGGAACGCAGCGGCAAGGAGCTCTAGGGTTTTTAGGGCAGCGGAGCAACAGAGCAGCGATCGAGAGGAACGAAGCCCTGTGAGGGGACAGGAGACCCCATTCAGACACACGAGGATCTAAGCAGGAAAAAATAGAAAGCTGAGAGGAGAAAATTCGGCCAATACTGAAGGAAACCATGGAAGGCAGTCAAGGGAGGGGAGATATCCCCTCCTTCAAAAATGTCGTTGCAGGAGAATCCAGCGGCGGAGGTCCAACAAAACCACAGTTGGACAATGGCAAAGATGTACCGGTCTTGGGAAGCCGATGGCAAGCAAGAATGGGGGGCAGATGCCTTCCTAGGGCACAAAAAAGACCAAGGTATGTGATCCCAAACAATAAACTGGAGGATTATCGCTGTTATATGAAAGACCATGCACTGATCTGTAAGTTTATAGGTTTCTGGCCCTCTGAAAAATATCTGGTAAAATGGATTCAACTACGATGGGAACCAAAAGGACATATTGACCTGAAATTGGGAGCCAAGGGTTTCTTTACAGTCATCTTTGCGAACCTAGAGGATAAGGAGAGAATCTTCGAGGAGGGACCTTATTTCATGAATAACGCGGGGTTATTTATGAGACACAGGGAAGAGAGGTATAACCCAGATGCAGAAAAACTACTAGCAGCACCCATATGGGTTGGGCTGTTTGGGTTACCAACAAAGTTCTGGCACCCTGAGATTTTAGAGGGGATTGGAAACACAATAGGGGCGTTCGTCAAAGTAGCAGAAACGACTAAATGGGGAAAATTCACATCCTATGCAAGGATCTGCGTATATATGAATATAGCAGAACCACTACCTGAATTTGTTGAAGTCGAATACCATGATGAAATCTGGCAACAGCCGCTAGACTATGAGCACATTCCCTTTAGATGTCGTAGATGTCATGAGTACGGACATCTTTTCAGGGAATGCCCACAGAACAGGGAAGGAGGGATCACAAGAATAATGGAAGAAGAGAAAAGAAGAACAGAAGAAACTGAGACAGGAGAGAGGGGTTTTAAGGAAGTCCATAGGAGACAAAAACCGCGCACTGAGGGACAAAGAGGGCAACCAAAAGGAAAGAACATCTCCGTGGAAAATCAGAATAAATTCCAGGTCCTCCAAGAGGAGGAAGAGGAGACAGAAGAAGGTAAACAGGAAGAGGGGGTTATGGAAAACGTCCCGATGGAAATCATCTCGGAAACCCCAGGCAAAAATACCAGTCAAACCAAAGAAACCGAAGTTGAAATGGGTGAACTCCAGGAAACAACAAAAGAACAGCTAATGCAAGGGACAGACAAGCGGAAGGAGAATGGGACTAAAGAAGAACGGATAATGAAGAAACTACTGCACGAGTGGAAGAACTTAGATGAGCGATTCATTCCAGAATCCCAAAAACAGCAATACAAGGAGGCATTCCAAAAATTTAAGGAGAAGAAAGGAGGTATGGCGGAGATCGGACCAGAACAATCAGGAACGTCCGGGTCTCAGAGCATAGGAATGGACGGAAATGGAAAAGGAGGAAGGAAACGAGGAAGGAAACCCTTGAATGAGGTGATCCAAGTAGTAGGGGAAACTCTAGTCAACTCAGGAAGAGTGATACCTCTGTCAGAGGTATTTCAACAACCCTTAAAAAAGTTTTAAATGATTATTACAAGTTGGAACATAAGGGGACTTAATAGTAAGGGCAAGCAGAGGTACCTGAAGGAGAGACTGAGGAAGGATAAACCAAGTATAATGATGATTCAGGAAACAAAAATGAATCACCAACAGATACAAGAAATTTTGGAAAAGTCAAGATCAAAGTATGAAGTAATGGCTCAAGACGCGGATGGGTCAGCTGGCGGTTTAGCGATTTTATGGAATTCAGAGGAGGTTATTTTTGAAAATTGGATTAGCCTCCCCAGAATTCTATCTGGAGTGTTTAGGTTGGCAGGAACGAGGGAAAGAATCCTCATTTCTGGAGTTTATGGCCCTCACCTTCCCAGGGGACGAAAAGAGTTTCTAAGGAATATACAGGCAGTAAGAAGAATAATCCCGGATAATTTATGGATAGTTGGCGGAGATTTTAATTTGATCCGTGAACTAGGAGAAAAACAAGGAGGCATTAGGAGACAGGATCAAAGTATGGAGGATTTCAATGAACTCATAACAAATCTAAGATTAGTAGATACCCCAACAACAAATGGTGTGTTCACCTGGAATAATAGGAGAGGTGGAAAGAACCAGATCGCATCAAAGCTGGATAGGTTCCTCCTATCCGAACAAATTCTGAACAGAGATGTTTTCATAGAGGCAAAAATCCTCCCGAGCTTGGGATCAGACCACTGGCCGATATGTTTAGAAATTGACATAAAGAAAATCAAAGGCAAGAAACCTTTCCGATTTGAGGCCTTTTGGCTCAGAAATCCGGATTTCCTTCATAAAATGGAAGAATGGTGGACTCAGAGTCAAGTCAGAGGGTAAGGTAAAATGCATACATTCCAATTAAAGCTCAAGGAAATAAAAAACAAAATTACAAAATGGAATAAGGATGAATTTGGGAATATAATGGAAGATAAACAAAAACTTGAAAAGGAAATGGAGGATATCCAGCAACAAATTATCCTGGAAGGAAGGGATGAAGAAAGGTGCAAAGAGGAGGGTAGAATAATAAGCCAGTTGGAAGAAAGAAGAAAGCAGGAGGAGGTCCTATGGAGGCAAAAGTCAAGAATCAACTGGCTGCGGGAAGGTGAGAGAAATACAAAATTCTTTCATCAAGCAATGATCCAAAACAAACAGCGGAACTGGATCTTCTCAATCAAAAACGAAGCAGGAGAGAGGGTTATAGAACAAGAAGGAATAGAGCAAGTTCTGGTGGATTACCATAAGGGGATCCTCACCGAAACTCAGGATGACAGAGGTGAAGCAATAAAACAAATATGTAAGGAAATCCCAAAACTGATCACAGCAGAACAGAACAAGGCCCTTATGCGTGTAGCTACAATAGAAGAGGTCGAAGAGGTGGTTATGAACATGAAAAGAGGAAAAGCACCGGGACCAGACGGCTTCACAGCAGAATTTTATCAAGCTGGATGGAAGTTTCTGGGGCAGGAAATCTTGGAAGCTGTTGAAGAATCTCGTCTGAAACAAAGAATGTGGTCAGGGATTAACTCAACCTTTTTAACTCTGATCCCTAAAAATAATAATTTTGAGGAAGCTCAAGGATTCCGGCCTATAGCCTTGTGTAACGTTATTTACAAGATCATCGCTACTCTGTTAGCAAAAAGGTTGAAACCACTTCTCCCGAGCATCATCTCCCCAGAGCAAACGGGTTTTGTTGAAGGACGACAAATACTCGATGGTTTAGTGGTTTCCCAAGAGATGATACATTCTCTAAACCAAAACAAGAGGAAAGGAATGATGATAAAATTAGACCTCTCAAAGGCCTATGACCGCCTGAGTTGGAGATACCTCTGTGCGGTGCTGGAAGCGTATGGTTTTGAAAAGCGTTGGATCGAATGGATATTCAGCATGATCTCAACCCCAATTTTCTCAATTCTGGTCAACGGCAATCCAACAAAGACATTTAACACCTCAAGGGGTATAAGGCAAGGCAATCCAATATCACCCTTTCTCTTTATTTTAGCAGCAGAAGGACTCGGGAGAATTATTAAAAGAGAGACTAGGAGAAATAAGATCAGAGGATTAAAGCCCTGGGGTAACAATCTAGCTATCACTCATCAACAATTTCTTGATGACATAATGCTATTTGGGAAAGTTAGTCTCAGAGAGGTAAGGGTAATCAAGGAAGTCTTAGATGTATTCATGGAAGCTTCCGGAATGGAGATTAACAAGGAGAAATCATGCACATTTATTTTCAACACTCCGGAGGCCATCAAAGCCCATCTCACCAGAACATTGGGCTTCAGACAAGGGGAATTACCTACCAAATATCTAGGCAATCAACTGGACATACATCCAACCCGTATGAAAAATTGGCAGGAAGTTATTGATAAAATCAAAAGGAGGCTAACAAACTAGTCCTTCAGATCTCTGAATATCGCTAGCCAAATAATCTTACTAAAGTCTGTCCTACAGTCAATACCAGTATACACGCTGTCTATCAGAGCAGCTTCGAAAGGTGTCTGCTCAAAATTAAGGGAGATATTTGGAAATTTTGTTTGGGGATGGCCGAAACAACAGAGGAAATGGGCCCTCATTTCTTGGACAAATTTGATTCAAAGGAAGGAAGAGGGAGGTTTGGGGGTGAGGGATCCAGAAATTATCAACAAAGTTTTAGGCGCAAAATTATGGTGGAGATGGCTACAAGGCGGAACAGATGTATGGAAGAAAATATGGGAATACAAATATAATATGCCGGAACAAACAACAGAGAAATTGAGAATAGAAGAAACCCCAAAAGGGTCATCAATATGGAATTTAGCAAGTCAGAATAGAGAAATGATTAACCAATATGCCTTTTGGTAAATCCGAGGAGGAGATAATGCAAAATTCTGGGAGGATGGATGGCAGCAAAAAGGAAAAATGAAAGAGATACAAACCCTTCAAGAGATCCAACAGAGAGCACAAAGGGCAGGGATGGAAAATGTAAAGGACTATTGGGTGGATGAAGAAAACGGGGGTATATGGAGAACATGGAGAAAACTAGGAGAATGGTGTGAAAATATAAACACAAAGATAGAGGATATTTACCTAAAAGAAATGGATCTCAGAAAGATAAAAAATAGGGCAGGGGAGGACATCCTAAGATGGGGCAGAGCGATGAAAGGGGCATTCACAGTAAAGGAAGCCTACTACCTGACAACAAGGCAAAATCAGGAAGAAGGAGGTCAAGATTGGAGGAAGATTTGGGAAGGAAAATGGTGGCCAAAAATCACAATCTTCGCCTGGTTGGTGAGCAAAGGAAAGATTCTAACCTGGGATAAAATCATAAAGAGAGGTTACCAAGGTCCATCAAGATGTAGCCTCTGCAGCAGTGAAGCAGAAAATCAAGAACACCTTTTAAATAAGTGCCCTTATGCCAAAAGCATCTGCGAGAAGATCAGACTTCTATTTGGAAGAACAATGAGAGACCCGAAAAATATTTGAAACACCATAGTTCAATGGGGTCTAGGTCAATTCCAAAGCAGAGTGGTCAGAAGAATATGGAACCTATCGGTTGGCTTTGTGATCTGGTTTATATGGAAGGAGCGTAATAGAAGAATATTCAGGGGGCAAAGCAGTAGACCAGAGAAAGTTTGGGAGGAGATAAGCAAAGCAATCAAAGAAATTGCTCTCTCTGACAGTTGGGATGAGGAAGACAGGAAGATGGATCAAACTGAAGGAAGAATAGCCTCAATGCTGAACTTAGAATTTAGTATGATCTACCCCAGAAAAGAGAGGAAAAGCAACCCCCAAGCTCAAAGTCCCAATCAATTCAGCTACCCAGGGATACACTCCATCAAATTGAACTTTGATGGAGCATAGAAAGGGAATCCAGGCCCGGCAGGTCTAGGAGGAATTTTTCGTGATGGAAACAGGAAAACTAGAAGGGTTTATGCAGAGTGGGGAGGAGAGATGACGAATAATGAAGCTGAACTTTGGGCAATCCATTAGGGCCTGAGAATAGCTGTCAGAAACAGTTATATGAACTTGGAAATTGAAGGGGACTCGCAAATCACGATTGAGATGCTGTGGAAACTCAAGGACGGGCAGAGATGGGACAAAGTAGCCAAAAGCTGGCGGACAGCAGCTATTATCAAAGACATAGAGGAATTACTAAACATGATTGATTACAAGATAATCAACCATGTCCGACGAAATGGAAACAAGGCTGCGGATTTCCTGGCAAATTGGGGAAGCAAAGAAGCAACCAATAACCTGGACAGAAGCTGGCCCTCCCTAGAAAGGGATCACAGTTGGGAAGGTCTCAAAACAATAATAAACCAAGACCATAATGAAGCATCAAGGGCAGGTACGAGAGAAAACTGAGCACCCGATCGGGTTGCATGACGTGGAGAGGAGAGGTTTTATGATACGATGGCGCACGGAGCAGGTGGAAGCAGGCGAGGTTCAAGGCATTATTGACACAGGTGAATGGTGTGGTGGGAAGGGTAGTGGAGGCGTTCAGCAGGTCGGTGGACGGGACAGGAGGACAGAGACGAGTCCAGGGAATGATGGCTCGGGTCTCGGGAACAACCCTCGGCGTAAAACCATAAGTAGGATTGACATGCAGAGAAGGATAGCGAGGGAAGGGTGGCAAGGTAAACAGAGACGAGAAGAAAGCAAAGCAATCCGAGTGGGGTGTTTAGTGCGTCGCCATAGCACGAGCAGACCTGCGAGCAGAGCGGGAGGTGAAAATCGTAGCGGAAAAGAGAAAATGGAAGCAGAGGGCAGCCGGAATGTTAAACGTTGGATGCGTAGCAGTGGAATTGAAGACGAGCAGGGCAGGAGCGAAGCGGACAGAAAAGGGAAGCGGAAGATGGAGGACGAGATGCAGCAGAGCATTCCCGTGTTCGAGATTTCGGAAGGGGAGAGCGAAGACTTGGAGGCAGGCCAGGAGAATGATGCACAGGAGGAAAGGAGGAACAGACAGAATAAGTCAGCAACCGGAATTGATGAAGAGGAAGGAGGCAGCCCTTTGCAGGTCGCAGGAAGAGGCAGGGGAGGTTACAGAAGAGGGAGAGGACGCAGAGGAAGAGGCGGCTGACGGAGGAAGGATTTGGCGGCAGGACGTAGCAGATGGGGACGCCAGTGTAGCCCCAGCCCAGACGAGGAAGCAGAGCCAGCGGAGGGAGATGGGAACCGACGGACCAGGCAAACCATAGGAAACAGAGTTAGAATTGCAGAGAAGGAGTACAGGGAGAAATCCAATCCTAAAATCAAAAGAATTATGGAGCATTGGGAAGAAGAAGCCATCCAGGCCCAATCAGAGGATGAGATGGAAGAATGGATTACCCTCATGCCTAATCCAGGGCATACCAAAGGAACAATGACGCTTTACAAGCAGTTCCCTTCACTTGTACTGGGTCATGAAGAGGCTAATGGCTAAAGCCTTAGAACATGTAGCAATGGAAATGGCTGAGGTGTCCCAGGGAATCCCGAATTTGAAGAAGGAATTGAAGAACATAGTAATAACTCTGCTTATGCAAGATAAAAGGCTAGAGGACCTGCAACAACAAATGGAGGCAAGCGGAGTGCTGGTGAAGAAAGAGAAAAATTAGCAAGCAAATCCAGAGAAACAGTGAACAAAGGCATGTCCATGATGAATTTAGGAACTGTTTATTTTTGTTTCTGCTTTAGTCATGCAAAACTTTTATGCTTTTATATATATGAAGAAGTATGTAGGTAGTAATAGGGAGATAGACAAAGTGTATAAGGCATGGAAAGACAAGCTAAAAACATTCTATTTTTGGGCAGCTGTGAAAAATTATCGGTGGTCAATAAACCCGGTTTCCCTTCGGGGTGGGGTGAGACCACCCTAACTATGTAATGTTTCCTTTTGTTAATAGAAAATGGTACCACTCAGCTTACAAAAAAAAAAAAAATCTTTGTCCAAGGGTAAGATGATTTAAAAAAGAAAAGAATGGTACGAATGGTTTGAAATTATATTATAGTGTTATTTTAGAATAGAGTTTAGAAATTTTAATTTCATTATTAATAATAGTAATTATTATTAGGTAGAAGGTAAAATTTAATCTTTACAAAATATTCTAGAATATTTTAGTAGTCACAATCATGGGTTGATATTTATCTCAAAAGTAATTATTCCATTTTTTCTCTTTTAACTAAATTGATTAATAAAAAAATGCCATGTGAACAAGTGTCATAGAAAAATGAACTATGATTTGAGCACATGGTATTCATAAGCTATGGTATTGGCCCTGATATATTATTTTTATACTTAATAAGAATAATAATAATAAAGTCGTGAGTGTTAACTCAATTGGTCAAGTCCTCGTCGTTAAAGCACATTTTCTATTCAGAGGCCACGAATTCAATTCTCTCAACGCTCTCGGAACCAAGCTATGTGGTTGCACTAACAGGAACTGATCCCTTTGGGTGGATCTTCTTGATACAAGTATGCCATGGACATAATGGCCACTGATCTATGGGGTTCGTGAACCACATAATAATAATAATAATAATAAAGTTTTAATTTAGCTAACTTTTATGAATTTTTTTAATTTTGACAATGTGAAATGTATCATGAGGTAAGTGTTTTTATGCTTATCAACATTTACTAGCCATTTATTTTTATTATTTTTATTTTATTATTATTATTATTATTATTATTATTATTATTTTTCCAAATATACTCACTTGATACCAAATGAAATACAACATATTCATAGGCATGAGGCTATTACAACAATATTTATCAAGGAATTATAGCTCATCATGTTACTAGCAGGGATTTGAACTTGTGTAGGAAAGGTAAGAGACATTTCAATCAACCACCCGAGATATCTCCGATTGACAATATGGTTGTGTTAAACACATGTTAGACATATAAACTATTGTGACAACCCCTGATTGATTTTCTATGTAAATAAAATAAGACCAAGGTCATGAGACATGTATTCCAAGCTAAATGGTGGGCAAATATTATGGTGGGCATCACTTGTGGTTTATTAATGGCTATGGAAATTGGCAAAGGCATTGACAAAGGAAATAATTTCCATTTAATTATGAGAAATAAAGGAAAATATGATAAAAGGAAGGTGAAGAGACACAAATATCTGTTCAAGTGAAACTAGAGAGAAAATGAAGTAAAAGGAAAGAAAAAAGGAAAAAGGAAAGGAAGAGGCTAGACTTTAATGATAAAAAGGAATCAAAGAATCAATTCACAGTTTTTGTCAGTTCAATTTTTTGTCATTTTTGGTTTTGGATCAATTTCAGAGAGAGAGCTTCAAGAGAAGAGAGAAAGCATGTAATAAATGGAAATCAAAGGGTAAGTGAAGGAAAGAAATGGAGCACAAGGAGAAAGTTGGATCAGTAACTATATCATGATTACATTGTAGGTAACATGTTGCGTGTTAGGATTCCTTGTTGAGATTAAGATGCATGAAGCATGCATTTGGTTCCTTGGTTATTTGTTGTCATTGGCATGGATATTTACCTCGATTGGCAGTGGTTTCATCCTTTTCTTGTCATTTCCTTGATAGCCGTGATGTAGTGAGTTCTCTATTTGGATTTCTCATTGGTTCTAAAGTTCCCTATGGCTATGGATTGGGATAAAATGTCTAGAGCCCTAGAATAGCTTAGGTTCCCAGGATGTTGTTGGTTGAGATGGGAGATCTATGGAGCTCTGGACAACTCGGGAAGAGACCAATTTGGTTGGTATTAGTGATTTTTGGACTCGTTAGTTGAAGTGGTTGAGGGTTGAGGTGGTTTGGCCTTTAGAAACCCTGTTTAGTTGTAGTTTGATTAAATACATATGATCCCACATTCATGCTTGGAATATGGCATAGGAGAGATCAGCTAAAAGAGAGATTTTGGTTCAGCCAATAAATGGTTGGGTGGTAAGTGGAAGTCCTTGACTTGGTTATCTTTTGCATTTGTTAATGTGATTTATTTTTATATTGTGATCTATGAGAACTTGTATTGGTTAATGTGTTTATTTTATGGCTAGTTGGCCATGGATTCTATTTTGGTTATATGTTGGTTATATGCACAATTATATGATGTGCTCTAATTATGGATCTTATTCATAATTTGACAAGTTATTAAATGATTGATAAATGCATGGGCTAACAAGTGTTGTTGTAGCTAGCTTGAGAGGGAATTGAGCCTTCTTGATGATTTTTACATGAAGTTAAGATGATCATGATCAGATATGCATACATGACATGTAGCTACTATGTTTACCATCCATTTGAGGAAATGTGTATTAAGTGAATGGCATGTTTGAGAAGGATCTAGTTTGATTATTGGTTGCATAAACTTGTTATAACCTTAGTTGCATTCTGAAGATTTCTAGGCATTTATGGGCAGTGGCTTGAAGGCTAGCCCTTAAAAAGTGGCATAGATCTCATCATTGCATGCACATAACTGGAATAATTGCGTCATAACCACATGTAGAGAGGCTTATGGGTGTGGTTGGAGCCTCATACCTACATGCACAGTGCGCGGTTGGGGTGTAAAGCTTGTAAAAATGAGTTATAGCTCATTTATTGATCACGAGGAGTAGTTGTCAGGATATTGAGTGATCTAGTGTCCTTGAGGGGTGCAAGTCTCGAACAAGGCACATTTTGGATAAATATGATATAGTTAAAGATGGCAGATCCTTAAATACACCTAATAGGAGGGATAGTCTTATGGATTTTATTCTAGCTTTGGTTCTAAGAGATATCATTGTCATTATCATTGGCATCCTTATACGAGGAGTGAGAGGGGGTACTTTCCATATGATTTGAGGAAAGCCAAGTCTCCTACATTTGATGGGGAGATGAGGAAATTAGAAGATGTAGAAGCATGGCTACTTGGAATGAAGAAGTTATTCATATTGAGTAATTATTTAGAGAACATGAAAGCCACAATAGTTACCTTTAGTATCAAAGCGAAATCAGACATCTGGCGGGAAGATGTGAAGAATTTCAGAAGCATTAGAGAAGAGTTGATTTGGGATGAGTTTGAGATACCCTTCAAGAAGAAGTACCTATCTGAATGATACTATGATGGCAAGGCTAAGGAATTCTATAAAATAAACATGGGTTATATGATACATAATGCGTACATTAGCAAATTTATGGAGTTGTTGAGGTGTGTGCCTTATCTTAAGGATGAGAAAGAAAAGGTTCATTATTGGGTTTCCAGTATCATTCAAGGACTAGATTGAGTTTGATGAGCCTCAGTTATTAGAGGAAGCCATAAGAAATTTGAAGCATTGTGATGAGCGATCAAAGCGCAAGCTTGAGTTTAAGGCAGGATTCGAAAGGAAATGAGAAGACTAAAGGGAAATGCTCTCAAAAGCGAGGAAGACCTCAACATGTGGGTGACAAGGAGAATGTAGTGACTTATAATAATTTCAATGCATTTGAGAGAGGACATAGTTCTCAGTCTAAGGAGAGAATAAGGGTGGTGGTAGAAATCCTTTGAGGTGTTGTACTTGTGGTGGAGAGAATTGTAGGAGTGAATTCCCATCTATTAGAAATTAATTAAGGGAACACTGAAATACACAAAATATCGCGAAAACACAAATACAGAAAGGCATAAAATAAGAGAGACACATATATACATGGTTCACCCAATTTGGGCTACGTCCATGGATAAATAAGTAGTCCTTCCTTTTATATTATCCAACAAAATGAAGAGATACAACCTATAGCAGATCCGTTGTAATTTCCTCTTCTATCTCACACAATCACCTCTCTCTTTCTCGCTCAGAATAATGACACACAATCGCAATACAATTCCCTCATATACACTGAGGGTTCCTTAAGGGAAAAAAACACTAAATCAAGATAACTTCTACATTCATATAATCTTCCTAATGAATGACCTAGATTGACTATGAAATTACAATATTTTACAAGGAAAATTTTCATCTATTTTTAGCTTCAAGGGCATTACTCCTGCACCCCCACCTAGGGGGGCTCATAGAAGTCGTCGTTGCCCACCCTTGGATCCCCCTAATAGTGATTAAACAATTAATGTTGCCACCCTATTAGGAACAGGGACCTAACGCGATTGAGAAAAGAAAAGGGAGACTGATTATATAAACTCCATCGTTGCTTCACTTGTTGGAAAATGATTGCACTTGGACCTAACTATTTATCATTTTCACCACCATACTTGAAGACCAATTGAAACTGAGTAGAATCTCAGTTTCTCCCTAGTCACTACTTTTGTTAACATATCTGCAGGATTCTAGCTAGTGTGTATCTTTTCCAGCTTCACCTATCCATCTTGCAACATTGACCACATGAAATGTTACTTGAGTTGTACTAACTATATTTTCATTTTTCATATTAAATATTTCCAACACCTTTTCTATGTACTCACTCTAAGACAATGTTAATTTGTGATTTTTCCTATCTCTAGTTATTCTCATACCAAGTATTTGTTTTACAACACCCAAATCCTTCATTGCAAATGAATTTGCGAATTTTCCTTTGAGCACATTTATTTCTTGCATGTTAGACCCTACAACAAGCATGTCATCTACATACAATAACAATATAATATAGCTTCCACCATTTTTCTTTTTAAGATAAACACAATGGTGAGAGTGACATCTAGTATAACCTTGTTCAGACATAAACCTGTCAAGTTTTAGATACCACTACCTTGGAGTCCGTTTTAAGCCATACAATCTCTTCTTCGATTTTCACACTAACTTCTCCTTCCCTTTGACCTCATACCCTTGTGGTTGTTGCATATATATTTCTTCCTCCAAATCCACATGGAGAAAGGTTGTCTTTATATCTAACTTCTCAAGATGCAAATCTTCTATTGCCATTAGACTTAAAATAGTTTTGATTGAAGTCATTTTAACAACAGGAAAACAATTTTTATCAAATTTTATACCTTTTTTTGTGCGAACCACTTCACCACAAGTATAGCCTTATGCCTATGTTTACCTCCATCTTCTTCCTTCAACCTATAAACCCATTTATTCTGTAATTTTTTATTTTTATTTTTTATTTTTTATTTTTTATTTTTATTTTTTTATTTTTTTATTTTTTTATTTTTTTTTATTTTTTTTTTTTATTTTTTTTTATTTTTTTTATTTTTTTCCTGCAGAAAACATGACCAAGTCCCAAGCTTAGTTATGCATCAAGGAGTCCATCTCTTCTTCCATGGCTTGTTCCCACTTATTGTTGGTTTATACCTGCATTTCTTCTTCATATATTTCTGATTCACCATAATCAGTCAACAATACATAATATAATGAATGAGAGTATCATTCAGGGGGTCTACATATCTTGGTATATCTTTTAACACCACTTTCAGGTGTTTTAGGTGCCTATTGATGTTGTGGTTGTTATTGTTGTTGTTGTTGTGGGTTTTGATCATTATGATTTTTAGGCACCTTTAATTTTTCTTTGATCTCATCAAGAACTACATATTCTTTGTTTTCTTCTTCCTGTTTCTTTCCCTACATTTGATCCTTATACAAGACCTTTTCATTTAATATGGCATCTCTTCTCCTAATGATTTTGTGATTTTCATAATCATATAAGCGATAATCAAAATCATTTACACCATATCCAATAAATGTACATTTCTTTAATTTGCCTCCATATTTGTTCTATTTTCTTTATTGATGTGGATAAAGGCTTCACAACCAAAAGTCTAAAAGTGAATAGTTTACCTTTCTACTTGTCCATGCCTCCTCTGGAATAAAACCATCCAAGGAAATTGAAGGCCCTGTATTTATTAGATATACAACAATAGCTATAACATCTGCCTAAAATCGTAAGGGAAATCATGCATGCAATCTCATGCACCTTTCACACTCCATGATTGTCTTGTTCATCCTTTCTAATACACCATTTTCCTTTGGTGTTCTTGGAACTATCTTCTCTCCACGAATTCCATGTTTTGAACAATAGTTATGAAACTCTTTTTTGTAGTATTCGCCTCAATTTTCTGATTTAGGACACTTCAAATTCTTTCTTGTCTCATTCTCAACCAAAACTTTCCATTTCTTACAAGTATCAAATACATCAGATTTATTTTGAATACAATAAATCTAGGCTTTCCTATTTGCATCATCAATAAAAGTAACATAATAGTGAGAGCCACCAAGAGATGATACCTGAGCAGGTCTCCATACATATGGATGCACAAGCTCTAATTTTTGGCTCTTATTTTCCTTCCCAACTCTGATAAATATGACTCGGTTATGTTTTCTATAAACACAATTTTCGCAGAAATACAAAGCAACATGCTTCAAACCTGGCAAAAAATTTCTTGAGTGAAGAATTTGCATCCCTTTCTCACTCATGTGCCTGATCCTATCTGCTCTTGTGGAGGTTAAAGCATTAACAAAATTAGATATACCATTGCAATAAATACAATGTACCAACCTTTTATCCTTTTGCTATTACTAAGGCTCCTTTAGTGACCTTCCAGGTTTTGTCTATAAAATTAGTTACCCACCATTCACCTACCAACTACCCTATTGAAATTATAATTTTCTTTAGATCTTGAACATTCCTGATGCATGAATCAATTTTTTTGAGAAATCTCAACAATCAGCCCTCGCGTTTCAATCTCCTTTATAGTCCAATCTTCCGCAGCACTACTTTGATTACCTTATACAAGCCCCATAACCGATCTTTCTTTTCATTTGACAGAATCTCTCACGATACACCGTAGATCGTAACACATTAGATCCAACGATCCATATTCTATCGCATAATCACAAGTCGCAAGGTTTCAGTTTCTGAATATTTCCCTTTTGTATTGTTGGGATGCCATGGATCACAATCACACTTCGCAATGTCACACAACTGGTCCCGATAACACACAAGCCTTCCTGCGATGTGAGATTTCATGATCACACCTCACAACTCCTTAAGGCCGATGTCTGACCACATTCCATTGTATGTTTGCGATGCGATATTGTGGTGATCACATATCGCAATTCTTCAAGGCTTGAGGTCTGCCCCTTCTAAACAAATCTTTTGCGATGCGATGTGGGGTGATCCAACAGTTGGTGGAATTTTGCACCGTTGGTTGGACTTTAGATCAACAGTTGAGATCTTTAAACAGCTCAACATTGTTAATAATACAAAGGCCTATGATTTCTTTTGGACTCTGAGTTTTATATCGCGAGGCATAAAAACAGAGAACACTTTATTTTTTCCCAAATACAAATAAACAAAGGCGAAAGAGAGTTTCCACAGACTTAATATATAACCATACACATGGCATCATTTATTCATAATAAAAATATGTTTACAAAGTCTTGCCTTTGGCTCTATTACAGCTATTAAATACATCTATTTCAATCTAGAATCCTTGCTCTAACTTGACTCTCGCTTCACTCAATCCTCTCACTCTCTTCCCATTCCAATCCTTCTCATTACATTTTCCCCTTTTTATCACTCGAATCCCACTCTAACTAATCAATCTCTATATTTAACATTCTAACAACTCAATCTCTATTTTCAAGCTCTATCACACCCTTAAAGCTAATAACTTATCTTTGAATCTAAAATAAGATAATTTCCTAACTTATTATAATAAATGAAATACAACTCATTTCTTGAGAGATCCAACCCTCTCGGAAAAAACTGGCTTTCGACCACACAGGTCAGTGAAATTCAACTTGTTTAACCACAACATGTGAACAATATTTCACATTGCTGGCTAAGTCCATATGCTCCTGCATCAAACTCCCAAGGAAGAAAAGAATCGTCCTTCAAACTTTCAGGACTTACTCCACACTTCTGCAACTCTGTTGTTGTCAACCAGCTAGCATCCTCCACTAGTTGTCCTCTCAATTTGACTAGATATTGGAAATAAGTTTGTCCTCTAGTTCTTTTGGATACTCTTTTCTCCAAAACAACTTCCACTTCTTTCTTAGCTCTCTTTGGCATTTGTTCTTCCCTGTTCATTTTCAACTTCATCTCCTATAGTTTCCTCTTGTAGCTCTGTCTCTACCTCTTTGTATGGATACAAATTTGCAACATTGAAGATAGGTGATATTCCAATCCCTTCTAGCAATTCAATTTCATAAGCATTAGTTGGAAGTTTTCTTACAATTATACATGGTCCTATCCTTTTCATTTTCAGTTTATTGTAAGTTTTAGCAGGAAATATTTCTTTTCTCAAATACACCATCACTAAATCTCCCACTTGGAATTTTTTCTCTTTTCTTTTCAGATCTACCCTCTGTTTGTATTTATCGTTGCTTTCCTACAATTTTCCTTTGACATGTTCTGGTAGTCTCTGCATCTGCTCTGCAAACTCTTCATCTTTTTCACTTCTTGTCTCTTGTTTACCCAAATTTCTGAGCTCATACACACCTCTTAGATTCATTCCAAAAACAATTTCAAATTGACTCATTCTTGTACTTCAGTTTGGAGTGTCATTATAAGCAAACTCTACCTGAGCTAGTGCTAAATCCCATTGCTTAGGATTTTGATACACTAAACTTCTCAATATGTTTCCCAAGCTTCTGTTTACTACTTCAGTCTATCCATCTGTTTGTGGATGGTATGTTGAACTGAAACTGGGGTTAGCTCCTAATTTATTCCAAATATTTCTCCAGAAATGCCTTACAAACTTTGTATCCCCATCAGACACAATACTTACAGGTAATCCATGTAATCTTACAATTTCTGAAAAGAATAGATTAGCTATGTGTGTTGTGTCACTAGTTTTCTTACAAGCAATGAAATGTGCCATCTTTGAAAATCTATCTACTACAACATAAATGGAATCATTCCCTCTTTGAGTTTTTGGTAATCCCAAAAAAAATCCATGCTAACTGCATCCCACGGTCAGTCTGGTATTGGTAATGGCTGATACAATCCTATGTTTTGACTTCTCCCTTTGCATGTTGACATATCCTACATTTCTCAACAAATATATTAACATCATTCTACATTTTTGGCCAATAATAAAAATCATTCACCTGAGCAAAGGTTTTATCTTGTCCAAAGTGACTAGATAATCCTCCACTATGTTTTTCCTTTATTATGTTTACCCTCATAGAACATTTGGGAATACACAACTTGTTGCCTTTAAACAATAAGCGTCCTCGGATGAGATAGTCTAACCACTGACTTTTGTTATGAACTATTGGATTTTTCACTTTTGTATAGATATCTTTGAAATCTGTATCATCTTTGTACATTTCAATCATTTCTTCAAATCCTACAACACCAACTTTGAATTCTTTCACAATAAAACTTACCCTGCTCAATGCATCAACAACTTTATTCAACTTACCACTTGTGTGCTTTATCACAAAAGTAAAGCTCTGCAAAAATTCAACCCACTTGGCATGCTTCTGGTTCAACTTCAGCTGGTTGTTTATGAACTGTAATGCATGATTGTCAGAATATAGTATAAACTCTTTCGGTAGCAAATAATGTCTCCATTTTTTCAAGGCTTGTAGAATAGCATAAAACTCTTTATCATAAGAAGAATATTTCTTCTTCGCTTCATTCAATTTCTCATTGAAGTACGATATCAGTATTTTTTCCTGACTTAGAATTGCGGAAAGTGCAACTCCACTAGCATCTATTTCAACTTGAAATACCTTTCCAAAATCAGGCAAAGCTAAAATTGGTTCTTCTGTGATTTTCCTCTTCAGCAATTTAAAATTCCTGTTTGTTGTTTTTGTCCACTTGAATGGCCGATTGATCTCCTTAATTGTTTCAAGAATTGTGTACAAATCTAACTAAAACCTCTAATAAACTTTTTGTAAAAACTTGCAAGACCATGGAAGCTTCTTACCTCAAATATATTTTTGGGAATAGGCCAGTTCCAAATTTGCTGGACTTTATCTGGATCCATTTTCAATCCTTATTTAGAAACTACAAATCCCAAATAAATCAATTCTTCCTTCATAAAACTACATTTTTTCAGATTTATCAGTAGGTTTTCTTTTTGCAGAGTTCTTAAAACCAATTTAAGATGCTCTAGATGTTCTTCCTTACTTTTACTAAAAAATAGAATATCATCAAGATAAACAATCACAAACTTGCCTACATATTCCTTCAAGACTTCGTTCATCAATCTCATGAACGTGCTAGGTGCATTAGTGAGTCCAAAAGGCATCACTAACCACTCGTACAACCCACTATTTGTTTTAAATGCAGTCTTCCATTCATCTCCTTCTCGAATTCTTATTTTATGATATCCACTCTTTAGATCTATTTTAGTAAAATACTTTGATCCACTGAAACAATCCATTAAATCATCCATGCATGGCAAAGGAAATCTATACCTGATTGTGTTCTTGTTTATGGCTCTAGAATCTGTGCGCATGCGCCATTCACCTCCTTTATTTGGACTGAGTATTTTTGGTACAACACATGGACTAAGACTCTCTCTGATTAATCCCTTATCCATCAGTTCTTCCACTTCCCTTCCAACTTCTGCATTCTCTTGATGTGTCAATCTGTACGATGCTTTAGTTAGCAAACTCGCTCCTAGTATTAAGTCAATGTGATGACTGATACTCCTGATTAATGGTAACGCATTCGGCAACTCATCCACAATAATATCCATAAAATCATTTAACAAAGTTTTGATTTCCTTAGGTAAATCATCTAATTTTGTGGAAGTTAGAATTACCTTGGTCTCCCTATGACAGCAAAATGCATTTCTTCACCTTTCTCAATCTCTTGAAGCAGCTCCTTTCCACTCATTAGCATAACATTGTTCCCAAATTCTCCTTTGTCAGCGTCATCCTTTAATGGTAGTAATGTATGCTTAGTCCCATCCTTCTCTAGAGTATAAGTGTTCTTCCTTCTGTCATGAATAGCTTTTTGATCAAATTTCCACGGTCTCCCCAGCAATACATGGCATACATCCATGGGCATTACATCACATAATATTACATCCTTAATTGTACTAATCTGTACTTCAACCTTGCATTGTTCTATTACAATAATTTGGTGTCCTTTCTGCAACCACGACACTTTGTAAGGAGTAGGGTGCATTGTCTTTGTTAATCCAAGCTTGTCCACCATCTCTGTAGAAACAAGATTGTCAGTGCTTCCACTATCAATTATTACCTTACAACACTTACCCTTTAATTTACAAGTAGTTCTGAATAAATTCTTCCTCTGCGTTGGTTGTGGAAATAATACTAAGAGGGGGGGGGGGTGAATTAGTATTAGCAAGTCAATAATATTTCATTTCCATATTCTGATTCATATACGCTACTTCAGTTAATGAAACTTGTGTGTATACGCAACTGTATATAAGGCAACTAGCGTATACCTTGTAAACTTATAATTTAGTTAATTCTTCATATGCTGATCTTTAATCTGTGCATCAGAACCATATAAACAGTAACCAGGAGTAGTAAAAACAAAATAGATAGCCACACACATGAACACAAGATATAAGGTGGAAACCCAATGTGGGTGAAAACCACCTTCTGCAATCATCTCTATCTTTCTTTTAATAAGAAACTTATTTTTACAATATTTTGTATTGGTGCAGTCTTATACCAGTACACAGGATTCTACCTACAGAAGGCTACAACCTTCTCTCATTCTCCAGATTCTCCTGGAAGGGAGCTACAACCCCATAGCTCTTGTACTAGTTGATGTACTAGTACATAGGTGCTGACTTACAGAAGGCTACAACCTTCTCTTTTCTTCCAAGGACCACATTTCATAAAATTTTAGACTGGATCCATCAATAACATCAATCAAACGTTAAATATATCTAAATCAACCAATCTCCTTTGCACCAACCAAAACTAAATCAAACAATCACTTCTCTGAATGTTATAACCAGAATACAGTAATAGTAACTAGAACTCAAGCCAGAACCCAGAGCACTGCAACAAAAATCAAAAGTCGCTAAAGCGTATTTTATGAGGTGTACGCTACTTCAATGTGACGAACATGCATGCATATACACTTGTATCAAGGCAAACGTGCATATACACACTTTCGAATTGTCGAACCGGCGTGTATACATGCCTTTGCTATAATGAACCTGTGTATAGATTTGTAAATGATGATTTAACCTTTACAATTATTCAGACATCAGTTATACCCAAATCATCATATTTATAGATTACGACATGTGCCAATTATTAAGATAAAAGGTAAAAGAAAACCACACAAAGATACTTCTCTTCAAGCCTTAAGATCTTGACCCAAAAATAGAACTTATCCTTCATCAAGCGCTCAAGTTCATCCTTGATTCAGATCTAGCTATGCACCATAACCCAATAACCTATAATCTAGATCTTACTCTTCATTAGATATTCAATTCATGAGTGCCTTTGCCTAATGATCTTCTCCTCCTTTTATAGTCTTAGGCCTTACTCAATACCATGGTCAAAAATCACTTAGAATCAATACCTTGGACCAAATACCTGGGGCCAACATTTCGGACAAGATATCTTGGAGCAATACCATGGATAACAATACCATGGACCAAATACCATAGACCAAAACCAAGTTTTCCAACATGTACATGCCTTTCCTTTCGTGAAAGTGTGTGTGTACGCCATACGCGCCTTTTGGTCTACAAACCCGCATGTACATGCAGCTTGGTAAATGGGAACCTGCGTATACCTCTCTTTCTTCATTCTGTGAACCTGAACTGTGATTTGTCATCTGTGAGAGTTGCCATCAAGGACAACATCTGTGTCATAGTGCCAAATCTGTGTCATAATGCCAAAAATCTCCCCCTTTGGAATTGATGGCAAACCCAAGTCACCCTCCCCCTGTGTCATCAAGGGCAAAGGGTTATGCTCCCCCTGGGTACATGCTGAATTCTCTGATATGCTAAAGTGTACTGTCCATGCTCCCCCTGACTACAAGCAAGGTCTGCAAAAAGATGCTCTATAAGAAGAACATGAATCTATACATCATAAATGACCTTCCTATCACCAAAGACTCATACATACATCCATCTCCCAACCAAGTGGGGATATACCAACTGTTTATACATGACAAAAAATGAACATTACATCATCCATCCCATGCATAGTGGGGAAACAAAATAGGTCATTTCATGACCTTGATAATAAAAGATATACATGACATAGAGACAAAATATCTAAAACAAGACTATGATAGTTATAAGCAACTATCATCAACAACATATGTCAATCACCATCCAGATCAGCAACCATGATCTCCCTTTGTGCCTGTTCCACCTGAATCTGTGAATTTGTACCAAGATCTTCTAAGATAATGCCAACAATGCATTATTAAAAGTATATGCTCCCCTTGAACCTATGCCAGATGATCACTGTCAGACCCATATCAGACCCTTTTCATCCTGAGTCTGGCCCACTATTTTTCTTCAAACCAACATATACGCAATTGTATCCACAACAACTGGTGTATGTATGCAGATATGCTTCATGAAACTTTCATACAACCAATTTTCTCTAAAACAGATAAGTTTCAACAACAAGATGATGCATCAACTACTCCTAGCTTCTATCTGAGATATTCAAATGTCTCTATGGGCAATAGTTTGGTGAATATGTCAGCAACCTATTCTTTGGAGGGAATGTACTCCAATTTGACCTTTTGTTCAAGCACTTGTTCACGAAGAAAATGATATTTGATAGGTATGTGCTTAGTCCTGGAATGCATGACTATATTCTTTGAAATATTGATTGCACTTGTATTATCACATAGAATGGAGATGGGTGGAGTAAATGTAATATGAATTTCTTGCAATGTATGCATCATCCAGAGGAGTTGTGTGCAGCAAGATGCAACAACCACATATTTTGCTTCAGTTGTAGATAATGCAATTGAACTTTGTTTCTTGCTGAACCAAGATACTAATATGGAACCCATATAAAATGCACCACCACTAGTGCTTTTTCTATCATCCACGCTTCCTGCCCAATCTGCATCTGTATATGCATGAAGTGTAAGATCTGTATCCCTAGGATACCATAAACCAAAGTTCTGTGTTTCTTGAAGATATTTGAAAATCATTTTGACTGCCTGAAGTTGTGATTCCTTTGGATTTGCTTGGAATATTCCAACTATTACCACTGCATTCATGATGTTTGGTTGGGTACCTATTAGATAAAGTAGACTGCCAATCATGGATCTATAGGTTGGTTGATGTACTGCTGCTGATTCATCATTTGAACGTAGACTGCATCCTGTTACCATAGGGGTACATACTTGTTTAGAATCTTCCATGCCATATTTTTTCAAGATCTTCTTCAGATACTTGGTTTGTGATAGAAAAATACCATATTTATTTTGTTGAACTTGTAAACCAAGAAAATATGTGAGTTCACCAAGTAGGGACATTTCAAATTCTTTCTGCATTACCAATGCAAAGTTTTGACTCATGGCTTCTTCATTGCTACCAAAAATGATATCATCAACATACAAAATAAGTATTAGCAATTTATCATTGTCAATATTTATATATAGATTCCTGTCAGCTGATCCTTTTGAAAAACCTTGTTGATGGACGTATTTGTCAAGACAGTAATACCAGGCCCTTGGAGCTTGTTTTATACTATAGAGAGATTTTCTGAGTCTACATACAAGTTTTGGATCATTTCCAAGGATGAATCCATTTGGTTGCTCAATATATACTTCTTCTTCTAAGTCTCCATTAAGAAAGGTAGATTTTACATCCATTTCGTATACTTTGAACTTCTAAAAGCTAGAAAGAGAAATGAACATTCTTATGGCTTCAAGTCTTGCAATAGGTTCAAAAGTTTCTTCAAAATCTATACCTTCTTGTTGAGCATATCCTTTACAAATAAGTCTAGCTTTGTTTCTAATAACTTATCCATTTTCATTTAGCTTGCTTTTGAATATCCATTTGGTTCCAATGATATTCTTATCATGAGGTCTAGGAACTAATTCCCAAGTATTATTATTTTCAATTTACTCAATCTCTTCATTCATGGCCTTGACCCAACATTCATCTTTGCATGCTTCATGTAAATTTTTAGGTTCGATGGTGGAAAGCAATGCTAGATAGCTTGAAGCATCTGTAATAGTTCTTCTTGTCTACACCCCTACCTCTTTCTGTCCCAAAATTTGAGTCTCTGGATGATTTTTCTGAACATACTTGGATGGAGTCTTTTCTTCTACCATTATCTGTTCTTCTGGTGCTTCATTGGTTTCTTCTTCAAAATTAGTCTGATTTGATGTGGAAGGATAATCCTCATCTTCTTCATACTCTTCGATTTTTACCTGCTTTGGATTTTGGCCTGCTTCATCAACCACAACATCAATACTTTCAACAATTTTCCCTAGTCTTTTATTATAACACCTATATCCTTTACTTCGGGAAGAGTAACCAAGGAGAATGCCTTCATTTGCTCTAGGTTCAAAATTGCCAAGTTTTTCATCAGTCCTTTTGATGTAACATTTTCTTCCAAAAAGTTTGAAGTATTTTACAGTAGGAGTCTTACCATACCAAAGTTCATGTGGAGTTTGAGTACTTTTTACCCGAATGTTTGTTTTGTTGAGAATAGTGATGGTAGCAAATGCAGCTTCACCCCAGAAGGTTGCAGGAGTTCCAGATTCATCTAGCATGGCATGAGCCATTTGTTGAACAGTTCTTTTCATCCTTTCTACCACTCCATTTTGCTGAAGAGTCCTTGCGGTAGAGAATTCCCTTTTTATTCCATGTTCTTCACAAAAGTCGAAGAATTCATCTGAGGTAAATTCCCCTCCTCGATCAGACTTGAGGCATTTAATTTTGCGATCTAATTCATTTTCAACCAATGCTTTGAAGGCTTTGAACTTTTCAAATGCTTCATCTTTATGCTTTAGAAGTCTTATCCAACACATTCTAGAAAAGTCATCAATGAACAATATAAAGTATTCTTCTCCACGAGGTGACTTTTTCCTTGATGGACCACATAAATCAGTATGAACAAGTTCAAGAGGCTTACTAGCTGATCCTTCCTTCTCAGGGAAATAAGATCTGGTTTGCTTACCAAATTGACATGATTTGCATATTGTATTTTCTAGAATCTTGATATCAAGAAGATCACGAACAGCCTAGAATCTGCATGCTTTTCTTATTTGAGAGAAGCTTAGATGCCCCAATCTTCTGTGCCATAACCAATGTTCATAATTTTTGCTTAGGTAGCACTGTTGTTGTCCTCCCTTGAGTATGTATAGGTTGTTTGGATTTCTTCTACCTTTGATCACTATTTCTCTTGTATCAAGCTCACGAACAACACATCCATTTGATCGAAATATTACTTCATTTCCTTGATCGCACATTTGGCTAACACTCAATAGATTATGCTTTAGACCATAAACATACATAACATTCCCAACTTTAACCCTTTCTTTTAAGAGAACAAAACCTTTACCTTTTATGACAGCAAGAGTGTCATTTCCAAATGAAACCTTCTTTTCCTTTTCTAAGGCATTATATGACTGAAGTTTTTCCTTATCACCTATCATGTGTTTTGAGCATCCACTGTCGATGTACTACTAATTTTATTGTCCTTCTACATACAAGGCTATACCACATCTTTCTATTTGTGGTTATTTCTTTTTCCAAGTTTTGGGACCCAATGAAGTTTTCTCCTTCTGTGATGTTTGCCGAAATTTTCTCCTGCATTCAGAATCTTCATGACCAAAGTTGTTACAGATAGAGCATTCTATTTAATTTTCAAGAAGTGAAAATTTATTGTAGGTCCTTTTCATGATCCATGTCACATTCTTTTGATTTCGTGCTTCTCTAGTCATGATGGTCTTGTAAGCCACACATTGAGCAGCTTTGTGTCCAAATTTATGACATGAAAAACATTGGCCATTAAAGAAATTCTTGTGATTATAGAACCTACTGACCTGGTGATTGTAGTTTCCACTAACATTCATTCTTGAAGCAAACTGAGTATGATTTACCTGAGGTTGTTTGTAGCTTCTGTTCATCCTTGAATTAGATTTACCTTGATTTACTTGGTGATTTGCTTTATGCCTTTGTTGACGATTGTCAAACTGTTCACTGCTCTTTACTGCATCAACATAGATTTTAGTGGAGGTGGATGGTTTCTGTGCTTCTTCAATATATCCAAGACCTGTCTTTATCAGAGGAGAACGCTGCACTTTGATAATTTCATTTAGGGTCTCTGATCCTTTAGTAAATCTAAGATTGAGAGATTTTGTTTTCTCAATATCCTTTCTTAGACCCACAATTTCACATTCTAATTTTCATTGTGTTTTTCCCTTTTAGCAAGTTGGAATGTCAGAGTATCTATAATCATATTCATTTCTTCTAAAAAAATTTCAAGTTTAGAGATTTCCTCATAAATACCATCTTCATCTAAAGCATCCAAGAAATAATCATCTTCAAAAGCCATCAGAAGTCTATAATCATTACTATTAACATATTCATCACTATTTGATAAACCATCGCTATCCTCATGTGTATAGTAGCTCTTCTTACTTACACTTGGCAACATAATGACTGACTCTTCCACAAGAAAAACATTTGAAAGTTATTTTACCTCTAAATCTTCCAGAACCCCGTTGAAGGTTCTTGACAAGGTTTACTTCTTCATCTCCTCCTGAAATATGTCCTGATTCATTGAGTTCTTCTCTTCCTAAATCTTTGAATGCGTCTTCTCTCATATTTGATGGACCACCTTTTCTCATTTTGATAGCAGTTAGGATTCCATGCAGCCATGTCATTGTAATACTCTAAAGATCTTGCTTTTCTTCTATGGTAGAAACTTTTGATTCAAACTTAGAAGACAAGTATCTTAAAACCTTTTCAACTAAAGTAACTTCTTTTATCTCTTCACCCAAGTTTTTCATGTGATTAACAATCTCATCTATACGTAGGAAGTAATGAGCTATACTTTCATCATTGTGCATTTTGAGAGTTTCATATTGAATTCTGAGAGATTGTAGTTTTGCACATTTTACCTGATTATCTCCTTCATAGCTTAGAACGATCTTGTCCCATATTTCTTTGGCAGTTTTGAGCTGCATAACCTTGAAAAATTCTGATTGTGATAGACTCCCCATTAATGTATTGACAGCCTTGGCATTGGTTTCATATTACTTTTTACCTACTGTATATGTAGGAATTGCTGATGGAAATGTATATCCTCCTTCCACAATTTCCCAAACATCTATTCCAAGAGATTGAACATAGGTTGTGGTTCTTACCTTCCAATAAACGAAGTTGCTCCCATCAAATATTGGAGGTCTAATGGATCCCTCTCTTTCGTAGTTACTCATGATGATAGATCTTCCTTCAAGCGATCAAGCTTCTTTTGAAGGACCTACTCTAATACCAATTGTTGGAAATAATACTGAGAGGGGGGGTGAATCAGTATTAGTAAGTCAATAATATTTCATTTCCATATTCTAATTCATATATGCTACTTCAGTTAATGGAACTTGCATGTATATGCAACTGTATATAAGGCAACTAGCATATACCCTGTAAACTTATGATTTAGTTAATTCTTCATATGTTGATCTTTAATCTGTGCATCAAAACCATATAAACAGTAACCAGGAGCACTAAAAACAAAAAAGACAGTCACACACATGAACACAAGATATAAGGTGGAAACCCAATGTCGGTGAAAACCACTTTCTACAATAAGAAACTTCTTTTTACAATATTTTGTATTGTTGCAGTCTTATACCAGTACGCAGGTTTCTAGCTGAAGAAGTCTACAACCTTCTCTCATTCTCCAACTTCTCCTGGAAGGGAGATACAACCCCCTAGCTCTTGTACTAGTACGTAGGTGCTGACCTATAGAAGGCTACAACCTTCTCTTTTCTTCCAGGGACCGCGTTTCATAAATTTTCAAACTGAATCCATCAATAACATCAATCAAACGTCAAATATATCTGCATCAACCAATCTCCTTTGCACCAACAAAAACTGAATCAAACAATCACTTCTTTGAATGTTGTAACCAGAATACAGTAACAATAACCAGAACTCAAGCCAGAATCTAGAACAATGCAACAACAATTAGAAGTAGCTAAAGCATATTTTATGAGGTGTACGCTACTTCAATGTGACGAACTTGCATGCATACACACTTGTATCAAGGGAAACCTATGTATACACACTTTTGAATTGCCAAATCAGCATGTATACGCACCTTTTCTATAATGAACCTACGTATAGATCTGTAAATGATGATTTAACCTTTACAATTATTCAGACATCAATTATACCCAAATCATCATATTTACAGATTACGACATGCGCCAATTATTAAGACAAAATATCAAAATAAACCACACAAAGATACTTCTCTTCAAGCCTTAAGATTTTGACCCATAAATAGAACTTATCCTTCATCAAGCGCTCAAGTTCATCCTTGATTCAGATCCAGTTGTGCACCATAACCCAATAACCTGTAGTCTAGATCTTGCTCTTCATTAGATATTCAATTCATGAGTGCCTTTTCCTAATGATCTTCTCCTCCTTTTATAGTCTTAGGCCTTACTCAATACCATGGTCCAAAACCACTTAGAATCAATACCTTGGACCAAATACCTGGGGTCAACACGTCGAACAAGATATCTTGGACCAATAACATGGATCACAATACCATGGACCAAATACCATAGACAAAAACCAAGTTTTCCAACATGTACGCACCTTTCCTTTCATGAAAGTGTGTGTGTATGCCATACACGCCTTTTGGTCTACGAACCCACATGTACACGCGGCTTGGTCAATGGGAACCTGCGTATACCTCTCTTTCTTCATTCTGTGAGCCTAAACTATGATCTATCATCTACGAGAGTTGCCATCAAGGACAACATCGATGTCATAGTGCCAAATCTGTGTCATAATGCCAACAATTGGTTCTTCAATCTCTTTCTCTGTCTTAAGCAATGTCCTTCTCAACATCAAGGATTCTCCTACTTAAGGGGGTTCTTCCTTCTCCATAAGTCGAGATGTTTCTGGCTTCGATTCAACCACATTCACATTCCTCTGACTTGCTGATTCATTATGATGATAGTCCTAGGACACATGTCCCCACTCTCCACATATGTAGCATCAAACATCTCTTCCTCAGCCCCTTCCTCTTGGTGCAAATCTTCCTCTACTAAAATCCCCTCTCTACGGCAGGCTTCTACTTGAACTACCTGCTTCATGCTGATGTTGTTGTACCCTTAGTTTGGGAGCTCCTCTACCTCTTACTGTGCTTCTTCCTCTATTTCTCAGATTCTGTATTCTCAACATCTTCTCCTCTGTGTTGGCCGGAAAAATCATTCTTGCATACAAGACCAATCTCCCTAGTATCAACTGATATCTAGCAACAAGTAGGACAAGCAAATCTACCTTTCTCTAAACATATTGCGATTCATTAATAAAAACTAAAGAGGTGTTTGATATCCTACCTTAAGTCTAGCGCTAGTTTGTGGCAGTCACACTCCAACAGCTCCGAAATAGTTTCCTTTTAAGAACCGGCAATCACAAACAAACACACATCAAATAAAACCTGTATAGCTAATATAATAAATCATGTTCATCATGGTGATCAAGGAATCCATGAAATAAACCATAAAACATAGCTTATTGAGAAAAATAAACTTGATTGTATTAACTTTGAAATAGAAGAACTTTACAACCTTGGTGCCTTGATGCTGTACAAGCTCCTCCCAGGGTCTAAACAGAAATCTCCTCTACTTTGAAAAGCCTCACTCTCTTCCAAATGAGATCAAAAGGTATGTAATATCTCCTCTCAAAAGCTCAATTAGGAAGACTAAGTTCCAACAGCATTTACCGTAAAAAATATTCAGCTTTCAACCTCCTCAGTAACCAACCCAATGCTTCATATTATAGTGCAAAGGAAGGAGGTTACAGGTCCACCATTGAGGGGATAGAGTCCTCCTTCAAAGGGATAAGCTCCTCACATCAAGGGGTTAGCTCCTTAAGGTATGGGATGCATGAACCCTCAAGGAGCGAACTTGCCACCACTATATTCCCTCTAGAAGCTTCCAAAAATGACTCAAAGTGAGTTTTTAAGAATGTACTTGCGCCTTTTTAACTTTTACAGGGGTTCAAACCTATAACATAGATACAGAGCGGTCAGGTGCATAGGGGACATGACCAATAGGTGCGGTACCACAGGTAATGCTAAGAAAAAGTTTGAAACCAGAGTTTTATAGATTTTTAAGGTCTTTCTCTTATTTTCAAGGCTTGATATGAATAACTGAGTTTTAGGACTTGTGAAGGAGGAAGGTATGTGTGGTGATAGACTCATACCAATTGCAGAATGTCAAGGTGACAATTTTTGTGCAACAGATTGCCCCCTAAAGTGCAAAGTCTGTAATAGATGAGGATGGTTTTGTCATCTAAGAAGAGTGAAGTATTTTATCATTTCAAGGATCTTCCTGTGGATACCCCGGCCGGAACTTGTAAAAACATTCAATACAATATA